>JANFOE010000084.1:605000-857500 GCA_025667525.1 Glebionis coronaria | reverse complement strand
TTCTTTAATTTAATTATAAACTACTATGTACATAAATTATAAACTTCTATCTCAAAGTTTTTGAATTTGACACTTTTATAGGTTGTATGTATCACCAGGCGTGTATAAAAAATCATATACGACAATAAACGTAAAAGAAACTTAATTAATTGTCTAGTTTTTCATATACTTTTGTGTCTTTTTTCACAAAAAATTATCACGTAAAAGAAACTTAAAGAGTCACAAAAAATATGTCACATAATAAATGTGTGACAAAAATCATGTGAAAAATAAAACTGTCACAAATAAGTTTGTTAAAAATTTAGTGTGTCACTAAAAAATGTGTCACAATAGATATGTCAAAAAAACTTAATGTGTCATTAAAAATGTACCAAAAACCATAAAGTATCACCAACGATGAATAAAAACTAACTATGTCAAAAAACTTAATGTCTTACGAAAAATGTACCACAAAATTAATATCTCGACGAATGTGTCATAAAACTTAATATCACTATATATATGCATCAAGAAAAAAGTGTAAGAAAAATAATGTAACATTATAAATGTATTAAAATTTGATTATGTATCATTACAAATGTGTTAAAATTTAATCATGTCATTATATACGTATTAATAATTTGTGACACTATAAATGTGTCAAAAATGACGCGTGACACTACTAAAAAATGGAGGCACTACTCACTACGTATTTATAAGAAAAATATGGCATTCATAAAATCATGAATTGTTCTAAAGAAAAAAGTGAGGCACTATATATTCATAAAACTCATTTAATAATATGACGTCTTTATATATATATACGAAGAAAAAAAGTAACAACAAAATTAAACGCATGGATATTTAGCTATTAATTGCTGTGAAGAATTGCCTTATATTTTATTTTATTTACCACAATGCCATTACATCTAGTTAAAATATATTTAATTACATCAAATCATTAATGATACATTCAACGGTCCAGATCGGTTCTTATCGTTTTTATTTTAAGACTGGTCATCACAATAACGCTCCTCTATATATATATATATATATATATATATATATATATATATATAGGGGGACTTTATTTACAGAACCCATCTTAGTGACAGAACTTGCAGAACTCTTGTTTTTGAAGGCAAACATGTATGTCTGAAGGAGTACATGTATGTTTTCGAAAGCGGACATGTATGTTTTTGGATCGGTGCACATACATGCATGCGCGCTTTCAAAAATGTATGTTTTTGTATGCGTGCATATACATGCATGCACTCCCTCAAACATGTATGTTTTTTATATCTTTTTTAATTTAATTTAATTTTGATAAAAAGAACTTCAAATATGCTTCGCGAATACAAATATTCTTTAAAAACATACATGTACTCCTTCAGACATATATGTTTTCCTTCAAAAACAAGAGTTCTACAAGTTCTGTCACTAAGATGGGTTCTGTAAATAAAGTTACACTATATATATATATATATATATATATATATATATATATATATATATATATATATATATATATATATATATATATATATATATATATATATATATATATATATATATATATATATATATATATATATATATATATATATATATATATATATATATATATATACTAGCGTCGTAACCCGCCCAACGGGCGGGGTCGCTTTTTTCCTTGTTTCAGAAGGTTTATGTTTTGTGCGTTTTTAGTTTCTTGAATTTGTAATTTAACCATTAGTATTTTAGTTATAGTTTACGCTTAAGTAACCTTAATTTTGGTCAATGGACGGGTTGTTTTTTTCTTGATCTGAAGGAAACATTAACGAGGAACATGTGACTCGATCGGTATAAATATATCGATTAATAATCTAAATGGATTTTTTTTATTTTTTTTATTTTTTTGGGTAAAAGAGAAATGAAATGGATTTTCTGTTAAAGCTTCTTGGGTATCCTAAATGAAATTCTTTCTTTTCCAAGGGTGTTGTGCATAATGTTTAGTACATCTAATAGTTAAAAGAAGTAATTGCCACAAGTACATTAAGGGCTCGTTTGGTTTATAGGTATTGAATGAGAGGAATCCAATCATTCTTGTCTTATTCGTTTGGTTTAATACTATGTCTATGAAAAGGTGTCAAAACACCCAAAGATGGGGTTCTATTGATTTCATATTCATTTTCTATCTGTTAATTTTTCTCAACCTTCTTTAAATTACTCATCTTCATATTTTTCCTTTCATCCAAATCCAAGTATCAAGATGTTATAAATAATCTGATTATATCATAAAAGTGTTGTCAGTGCTTCATAAGCTTCCTTGAACAAAATTCATACTTGTGGTGAAGCTGGGTCACCGGAGTTAGTTGAGCGAATTCACCATTATTTTCGGATCTGAAAAAGATGATGACATACTCCATGTCCTCTTTGTTTGTGAACTTTTTTGGATTTTGTATTTATTTGTTTACATTCTGCTTAATAAGTGACCAATGTAACAATTTTCATTTATATAACATATTCAGTGAATGGAGAATAATTGATATCGATATGGGTGTAACTGCTCAATTTTCTCATATAATCTTTTTATATGAAATGAAGGTGCTATAGTCTACAGCTAATGTTTATTGTGATGATAAGGATGATAAAGTATATTTTAGTATATCATTTGCCTTAATTTTGTAATAGAAATGAAGATAATATGTAAGTTGAATTAAAAATCTTAAATGAAAATAATATAGTGTCATTTTTCTAATAGTAGTAATTAGATGAGGAAGATGACTGTATTAGGATACTGTCTATATTCATTCAAACTTTATCAGTAGAACTAAACTGGTGATATGGTAATGATAAGTTCATTGTCATTTCATCCTATACCAATACCGATATCCATTGTGATTCATGACAATAAACCAAACGTTTCCTAAGATTCATACTTTATCGGTTTAACACCTTTTACCACTACTTCGGATAGAACCTACACAATGCCACCATCATAAACGCTAATATTATGTATGTAACAAAATCAAAGTAAAAGATTCTAAGCACCAACAATCATTTATATGATTTCACCCGAATGACAAAGCATTTGAATAGGTTTTAGAAGTCTAAAACATAATTGCCATCCTCATTATGTTTTTCGTAACCTGGAAAGAAATATAAAAGAGTTATTATACATAGAAGAAACTTTAAGACATACTATGAATAAAAAAGATACATATTGATCGTAGCCTAGAAGATTCAATTTTCTAATGAATAAAAGTACACTTATTAAAGACTTTAGATACAAAGAGTTACCATGTGACAATAGGAAGAAAATCAAAGGGAGACGTATAGGAAACAAGAAGTTTCATAGAATGGTGGAGTAGTAGAACATATGAAGGAGTTAATTCCATATATATTGCAAAGCAGTTAAAAAAATATTCGTTCCAAATTAAAATAAGCGGCCAAAAATTAAGCCGCTTTTGAACTAAATTTTCTAGCTAAAATGTGATTTTGGTTCATATTTTTCGATTAAATGAAGCAATCATTGTTATTTATTTTTATTTAAAATAAAGAAAACTCACCCTCATCCTCTTTTAATAATAATTATCTTTCACTAAAAAATTAAAGTTTCAATAGAAACTCTTTTTTAATATAGACTCAATCAATCAATATAAGTCATTTAATTTTTTTATCTAACAAAAAAACTTATTTTCATTATTTTCTTAAGAATATCACAAACACTTAATCGTCACGTAAAACGAAACATACCATCACGAAGAGAATTAAATCATCTTTATATCGAGGGACATATGTATATACTTTTCACGATTTTTTTTACGATTTTTTTTAATTCACGTTTGAAAAAATCATATATGATTTTCTGAAACTATATGTGATACATCACGAATCATATATGATTTTATAAACCTATATATGATTCGTATCGTGAATTATATACGATTTTTTTTAAATCATATGTTTTCGTAAAATCATATATAACTCGTGATACGAATCATATATTATTTTCTTAGACGGTATTAAAAAGAGAAATTAAAAAAGTCCTAGAGAATATATACATGTGTCTTAGATAAAAGGATGATTTAATTCTCGTTACTATAATGTATTTTTCGTCGCTTGAGGATTTAGAGTTTTTGAGTTTTAAAAAAAAGTGAAAATGAATTTCTAAAAATAATTGAATATGTTTGATTGATTGATTAGATTTGCTAATTTAGAGATTTACATTCAAACAAAACTTTTTCGGGTTTCTTTTCGTAGGTGTTGAAATTTTCGTTATGAAAAATGTAACACCCCCACAATTGTTATGCGCAGCGGAACTACAACAATGGGTGCTACACAGTATTCATTGCACACAAGGTATATCAAACGACGTTAAAAAGACGTCGACTTAAAAATTCAACTTTAAAATTGTTAGATAATACATGTCCACAGTTTTTCCAACCCCAAATAGTGCACAGAGTTTAGCGTTTTCGGTCCCCATGAATCTCAACCCCAAAAACTTCAGTTTTACAATGACATTAAACATAAAAATTGTTTAAGTAGAAAAGGAGGGAAAAACAAGCGGACACCAAGCCGATCACACAACATCCATCCCATGCATGCTCCATCCTACTGCTCAGCGGTTACCTGAAATACATGCCAAAAATTTGGTCAACGAAAACGTTGAGTGGAATTCATAGGTTTTTCAATCCATTTGAACGTATATATAATAAAAACCATTCGTGATCATTTATAGTCTTGTCGATCAAACAAACTATAATCAGGATACTGACAATTGTGTTTAAACTCATGACACTAATCCGTTAACTCAATCACCCGCGTAAATATACCGGCATGATTCAGATGAAACCAGTGCCCCTTCTAAACGCATCAGTTGCAATTATACCTTATTTCTCATACAAAATAATCTACCGCAGAACTTACTATAAGTACAGCTTCTCGGCTAGCATTGGGTTGTTAACCCCGTAGTACTACAAATTGCATAAGCGGCTATTTCCCCCTTCGCAAGGGCAAGACAATAGTTAATAGTTCATGAATTTAGGGACTTTTGCAACTTTGGTACTCAACACAATTTCTAAGGCAACTTTCGGGTCTAACAATCATTCATGATATACGTTCCTTTTAAAAACTAGCATGCATTTCCCTCGCGGGTAAAACAATTTGAAATAAATATAAGCGAGGCTATAAATTCACACCTTAGATATTAAGTAGTCGGTAGTTCGAGGAGTGATCACTGACGATGTTACGGATGCCCGGGTAAATCAACACCTATCACAAATAACGCGTAATGAGTAATCTCATTTAAATACTTACGGTACTGTATAAAATACATATATACAAGTCACTTAAGACAAATATAACTCACGCCAAAAACAAAAACAACAAGTATCATTCATTTTATACCATTCATGCTTATAACCTACGTTGTCCATTTTTACACGTTCTCGCCGGTACTTGACTAAAGTACGGGCTGTTTTACCTTATTAAACCATGCTTATAAAATTTGACAAAATTTCCAAAAATCCTATATGACCTGTAGATAACATGTTTTTAAGCCCAACAAAAGTTTTCACTTTTACGACCCGTCACGCAACTCATTTCCACGACTACATTTTACGGGCTGAAATTGCGCTTCGACCAATTTTGACCACTTTGACCTATATGAAAAATACCTTTGACTTCCTTGACTCATAAGTCAACATATAGACTCATTTGTACAGGTTAGGGACCAAGTTTTGACCCTTGATCATTCACCAAATTATACTTGTGACCCTCGGGATTTGACTAAAACTTTGCACAAATCCGGATTGTGAAAGTCCTCGTCTCCCGGTACCCGATCTTTAAAATGTCATAACTTTTAGCTCGTTTTGAGTCACGGGCTCTACCTTATACCAAATTAAAGCTAGAAAAACCCTCTATCACTATATTTAGTTTCCAAGACCTGGAACAAAAATCATTTTTCCAAAATAGACCAAATGTTTCTGCCTAAAAATAACCATACCAAAAACATGCTTAGACTCGATTCCAAGACTTCTAACCAACACTAAACATCATCCTAAGCCTTCCCAAACATACCCTAACATCAAACTTCCATCCTACCCCTATTGATCAACCAATCTCAATATCAAAAATCAAAGAAAAATAAACATGCAAGTAATAAAACCTATATGAATCTTTCTAAAACAACAAACCAAACACAAATATAACATGCAAATTCAACAACCACCATGGCTCCTCAAACACCCCCTTTGCCGTGGGGTTTGGGTGACCCAATCACCACAACCAAATTAATTTTGGTGGGTTTTCATGGTGTTTATACTTCCATAACACTAAATATCAACATGCATTAGCTCTTTAAGCCTTAAAAACAAATTTGGATCATATGGAAAAATCTTGAAAATTTTTTATCAATGCATGTTGGATTTGAGCACATGAATATGTGGGGAATGACCAAACTAAGTGTGGTCTAACCTTAGATTTTTGAAAAATCAAGTGGAAAAGATTTTTGGTGGATTTTTGATGGTGGTGAGGGTGACCGTGGGTTTGAGAGAGAAGAGAGGGAGTGGGTGTTTGATTTTTGTGAAATGTTTTGTATGTGTTTGTGTGTTTGTCCAATTTGGCCCTTTTGATGGGTTAGGAGGGACCTAAATGCAATTTTTGGCTTCTTTTGTCCTTAAATAGAAAACGACCTCAAAACTTTGCGGGTTTGACTCATTTGTCAATTTTGAAAATTTTACGGGAGTCGGAAATCTTCCCGAATGCTCCAAAATATTTTTGGGATACTTTAAATGTACTTGGAAGGCTATAAAACTCACCCGACTCAACTTAACACGAACCGTAAATAAAATTCTCGAAAAATTACATTATCGACAAATCGTCAAAAATTATATGAAATTGGGCATCCCTCGGGATCGTAATCGTCATCGTCCTTCTCAAAACGTCAAACGTAAAAATTATAACCTCGGACATCGGCTTTAACCAAAATACTTATAATTATAGAAATTATAATTTATCAAAAATTTCAAAAATTAGCGTAATTTAGGGTATCGTTAATGACCTCGATTCTAGGGTGTCACATCCACCCCTCCTTAAAGAGAGCGACGTCCCGGCGCTCGCCTCTTCTTGTGCTCACATTTCGTCTATTGGAACAGATGAGGATACCTTTCCTTGAAAAAGTCCTCACGTTCCCAGGTGTATTCCGGTCCACGCTTAGAATTCCATCGGACCTTCACAATGGGAATCCTACTACGCTTCAACCGCTTGACCTCCCGGTCCATAATTTCCACAGGTTCTTCCACGAAGTGCATTTTGTCGTCTAGTCGAATCTCGTCCAAAGGAATCACCAATTCCTTGTCCGCCAAACTCTTCTTCAGGTTCGATACGTGAAACGTGTCATGAATAGCACTAAGCTCGGTCGGCAATTCTAACTTGTACGCTACTGGTCCAATTCGTTCAACGATCTTAAACGGTCCAATATACCTCGGACTCAACTTTCCTTTCTTTCCAAAACGAATTACACCCTTCCATGGCGATACCTTGAGCATAACCATATCTCCAACTTCAAACTCCAACGATTTCCTTCGGTTATCGGCATAACTTTTCTGTCGGCTTCTCGCAGCAAGTAGTCGGTTCTTGATCTGCACGATCTTCTCTGTCGTTTCTAAAACCATTTCGGGTCCAGTCAATTGACTTTCCCCTACTTCACTCCAACACACGGGCGATCTACACTTCCTTCCATACAATGCTTCGAACGGTGCCGCTTTGATACTCGCGTGATAACTATTATTGTACGAAAATTCCACTAGAGGCAAGTGGCGTTCCCAACTTCCTCCAAAATCAATCACACACGCTCGGAGCATGTCCTCCATCGTTTGAATCGTTCGTTCACTCTGGCCGTCAGTTTCCGGGTGATAAGCCGTGCTTAAACTCAGTTCAGTGCCCATCGCACGTTGAAGCGATTTCCAAAATTCCGACGTAAATCTACTGTCGCGATCCGAAATGATCGATAACGGCACTCCATGTCTACAGACGATCTCTTTCACGTACACGCTGGCGAGTTTTTCCATGCTGTCCGTCTTCTTCATAGGTAAGAAATGAGCAGATTTCGTCAACCTGTCCACAATTACCCATATCATATCGCATCCACTAGGAGTCCTAGGTAAACCTGTCACAAAATCCATTGCGATTTTCTCCCATTTCCATTCTGGGATTTCCGGTTGTACCAACAATCCAGATGGTTTCTTATGTTCTGCCTGAACCTTTGCGCAAGTCAAACACTTACTGACGTAACGAGCAATATCTGCCTTCATATTCGGCCACCAATAAACTTTCTTCAGGTCGTGGTACATCTTATCCGATTCGGGATGTATCGAATACTTCGACTTATGCGACTCATTCATAACCAATTCTCGAACTCCAGGCTTTCCTTCCTCAGATGGACACAATGGTAACCAAATCCGATTCTCAAAATATCTTAGTCCGTCAGACCTAATCACGAAAAGAGGTTTCAACATTCGTCCCAAATTCTCGGCTTCAACATTTCCTTTCATCAATCCTCTCTCCTGAGCCTTCAGTATGGTTTCGGTTAAGTCAACGCTCTCAGTCATCACTAAAGCTCTAACCCTCAAAGGTTTCTCCCGTTCCTTCCTACTCAATGCATCCGCTACAACATTCGCCTTCCCAGGGTGATAGCGAATTTCACAATCATAATCACTCAATAGTTCAACCCATCGTCTTTGTCGCATATTCAACTCCTTTTGATCTAAAATGTGCTGCAAACTCTTGTGATCAGTGAATACAACACACTTTGTCCCATACAGATAGTGTCTCCACAACTTCAACGCAAAAACTACCGCTCCTAATTCCAAATCGTGCGTCGTGTAGTTCTCCTCGTTCTTCCTTAGTTGCCTCGACGCGTAAGCTATCACCTTTTCACGTTGCATTAATACCGCTCCATAACCTTTACGAGACGCATCACAATACACTACGAAATCTTCGGTTCCCTCAGGCAATGATAAAATCGGCGCGGAACATAACTTATCCTTGAGCGTTTCGAAAGCAAGCTCTTCCTCAATTCCCCATTCATACACCCTATTCTTCTCGGTAAGCCGCGTCAATGGTTTCGCAATCAACGAAAATCCTTCAATAAACCTTCTATAGTACCCAGCTAAACCCAAAAATTGTCGAACTTCAGTCGGCGTCGTCGGTGCTGACCATTCCCTGATCGCTTCGATCTTAGCAGGATCTACACGAACTCCTTCCTTATCAATCACATGACCTAGAAACTGCACTGATTCCAACCAAAACTCACACTTAGAGAATTTTGCATACAGCTTCTCCTTCCTTAACAAATCCAAAATCCTTCTCAGGTGCTTCTCGTGCTCCTCCTTACTCTTAGAGTAAATAAGTATGTCGTCGATGAAAAAAATAACAAACTTATCTAGATACGGCTTGCACACGCGATTCATAAGATCCATGAATACAGCAGGCGCGTTTGTCAACCCAAACGGCATCACTCGAAATTCAAAGTGTCCATACCGCGTGCGAAAGGCAGTTACAGGAATATCCTCCTCTCTTACACGCAGTTGATGATACCCTGATCTTAAATCGATCTTAGAGTATACACTGGAACCTTGTAATTGATCGAACAAATCATCAATCCTCGGTAATGGGTACCGATTCTTAACCGTCAGCTTATTGAGTTCTCTATAGTCGATACACATCCTAAACGAACCATCCTTCTTCTTTACGAACAACACTGGCGCTCCCCAAGGTGATGAGCTCGGCCTAATAAATCCTTTGTCCATCAACTCCTTCAATTGATCCGCTAACTCCTTTAACTCAGATGGTGCTAAACGATAAGGTGCACGTGCAACCGGTGCAGCTCCTGGCACTAAATCAATTCGAAACTCGACCTCACGATTAGGCGGTAAACCTGGAAACTCGTCTGGAAAAACGTCCGGATACTCGCGAATAATTGGTACCTCTTCAATTCTCGCCTCTACATCACCATCGCTCGAAACTTGTGCCAAAAACACATCGCATCCGCTCTCTACGTACTTCATCATCTTCAAACACGAAATCACCTTCAAACGAGAAGTGCATTCGTCTCCCTTAACCGTCAAAACCCTATTCCTCAGCGGAATCTGCACCAATCTCTCACCACAGACGATCGTAGCACTGTGCGCCATTAGCCAATCCATTCCCACAATCACGTCAAACGATCCTAGCTCTATAGGCATCAAGTCGATTTTAAAAGCGTAGTTTCCTAACTTCAAGGTACACCCTTTCAGTATAGTATTCGTACTAACAATTTTTCCATCGGCCAATTCAACATTATAACTAGTCGTTAACAACACCGGTTCTCTATCGATATGACGACTAAATCTAACGTCTACAAAACTCTTGTCGGAGCCAGAATCAAATAAAATACTAGCATAACAAGCGTCTAGCAAAAACGTACCGGTAACCACATTGGGACCTTGTGGTTTATCAGCAGTTCCCACTTGATACACAGCTGCCGCATTATTTCCTCCCCGTCTGTTCCCTGCCTTCGGGCAATTTGCTTGCACATGCCCTCTTTCTCCACAGCCATAACATCCTCTCATCCTGATAGCATTAGCCCCAGTGGCTACTCCTCCCGTTCGACAACTAGCAGTCCTATGGCCTGCCTTTCCACACTTGCCGCATGCCGGCGGGCAATTTCCAACATGATACAAGTTGCACTTGCCACAATGGGGGTTCACTTTCACACCTCTAGGGTTCGTCACGGCCCTCATCCCTTCGTTCCTTCTCCGATTAAACTGCTGATTACGGTTCGGCCCTTGGTTGTTTCGATTTCCTCCTCGGTTCTGGCCTTGGGATTGGTTTCCTTGTGCTGCCTCCCATTTTCTTTTGTTGCCCTCAGCAATGTAGTTCTGCTTGTCCTGAAGCTTAACGTCCATCAAAGCGTGTGCCATTTGAACCGCTTCATCAAACGTTCCAGGTTTCGACGAAGTTGTTTCACCTTTGATGTTGCTAGATAAACCCTTAATATACTGCTTCATTTTCTTGGCATCATTGGCAAATATGTCCGGACACAAAAGACTTAACTCATTGAATCTCCTGGTGTAAGCAGCTATATCGTTGTTCTTTAAGGTCAAGTGTCTCAGTTCGTCCTCCAATTGCCCCAATTCCTCCTCTGGGCAAAACTTCTTGGTCAACAAAGCTTTGGTTGCATTCCACGTTCTTGCATTTGCCACAGCCAATCCCACCGTAGCTACCTGGGTATTCCACCAGCTTAACGCATCATCCAGAAATGTAGCTGCTGCAAACTTTACTTTATCCGCCTCTGCACAACCACTGATTTCAAACGTACTCTCAACTTTTTCCAACCATCGCCTAAGTTCTAGGGCTCCACCCGATCCACGGAACTGCGTGGGACCGCACTTCATAAAGCTAGAATAGGTACACACTCTCGGGGCTGGTTGTCTCCCCGCGTTCCTTCCTGGATCCTGATTTCTCCCAGCTCGGTCCGCTTGCAACGCATTGGCTATTGCTTCCTGAATCATGTTGTTAACACGATCGGCAGTCAACTTTGGAGGCATTGTTTTATCGAATATCTCTTTCTGCAAGACAAAGAAAATAGAAAAACAATGTAAGTATTCATATCAAGTTTCCCAGACATAAAATACATACAACGACACATCACTACGGAGTTACTAATATTCATCAATTCACATCACAAAAGATCAAATTTAAGACATATCACAGATCATGAAAGGTAACATAGATTGTATTGATAGTTAACCAAAATCGTGACAAGTAATGCCACTACAATCATTCACCACAAAACATCAAGTACTTGAGTTTCTCGTCATAATACCATCATACAAAGGTCTAAAATAGTTCTATTACAATGATCAAAGAAAATACAAAACAAGTAACTAGGCATGTGGTGATCCACACGGCCTCTTGGATGGCGGCTCGTCGTCGTCCTCGGTTTCCTCATCACTCATGTCCTCGTCCACATCATCCACTTTTCCCTTTCCTTTCTCATCTGGCCCACATTCTGTTTCCTTTCTCGTCCCTGATGTGGATCCATACTCAATCGCTACCTGATTTCCCACCGAAATACAAGCACCTCCAGTAGGCGGCTGAACCATGAAGTCATTCGCCTCCATCTCCACATCGTCCACGAATCTCCAATCCGGGGGCAATGAATCCCTCACACGATGCTCCCAACTCTGCATCCTCGACAACCTCATCTGATCTTCCCTCACACGGTCAAGACTAGCACTTAAATTCGCAACCATTGATTTTAAACTGTTGATGGCACTTGTGTTCATCATCCCATCATACGCAATCCTTGAAGTCCTTTCCAACAGTCTTTCGTCCGCCTTGTCATTCTCGTCGAATCTACTGACCACCCTTGATTCCACTACATACCTCATGCACATCGATCCTTCCAAACCTCTCACAGTCCGTCGCACGTCATGATAATTCCTCGGTCCGGGACAGCAAATTCTTGGGATGCCTTGATGAAGAGAATTTGCGCTCATTGCACCTTCGGCTCTTCTGGGGATATCTGGTACACCAACCAGATGGGAAGTACGCATAGGCGTGGGGCAAGTAGTTCTCCTTGGGTCGGGGTCCTGGGCTCGTACGTCGTTTCCGTTATCGTTGGGCGGTACCTCGGCCATTCCTGCAATAACAGCGAATTTCGGAGGGTACATAAGTAATTATACAATAATTATAAATATATGCATGCAAATGCAATGCAAAGGTGGTACATATGCCCGAAATGTAATAATATGATGCTCATGCATGATTAATATGAAAATTACGATGTCGGATATTTCACGTAAAATTTAGCGTCTACATATAGTAATTCCATACTTATATAATAATTACCCACATATATACTTTACTCAAAAGTATACGTCAAATGCCATAAATACAACAATAAATCTTACCGGAGCCATGCAGGATAGTTGTGTGTGCTTGGACCCTTTCTTACGACACCAAAAGTTATAGTTTAGGATTTTCAAAAACGACCTAGTTCTCTATAACTCGTGGCTCTGATTACCAATCTGTAACACCCCCACAATTGTTATGCGCAGCGGAACTACAACAATGGGTGCTACACAGTATTCATTGCACACAAGGTATATCAAACGACGTTAAAAAGACGTCGACTTAAAAATTCAACTTTAAAATTGTTAGATAATACATGTCCACAGTTTTTCCAACCCCAAATAGTGCACAGAGTTTAGCGTTTTCGGTCCCCATGAATCTCAACCCCAAAAACTTCAGTTTTACAATGACATTAAACATAAAAATTGTTTAAGTAGAAAAGGAGGGAAAAACAAGCGGACACCAAGCCGATCACACAACATCCATCCCATGCATGCTCCATCCTACTGCTCAGCGGTTACCTGAAATACATGCCAAAAATTTGGTCAACGAAAACGTTGAGTGGAATTCATAGGTTTTTCAATCCATTTGAACGTATATATAATAAAAACCATTCGTGATCATTTATAGTCTTGTCGATCAAACAAACTATAATCAGGATACTGACAATTGTGTTTAAGCTCATGACACTAATCCGTTAACTCAATCACCCGCGTAAATATACCGGCATGATTCAGATGAAACCAGTGCCCCTTCTAAAGGCATCAGTTGCAATTATACCTTATTTCTCATACAAAATAATCTACCGCAGAACTTACTATAAGTACAGCTTCTCGGCTAGCATTGGGTTGTTAACCCCGTAGTACTACAAATTGCATAAGCGGCTATTTCCCCCTTCGCAAGGGCAAGACAATAGTTAATAGTTCATGAATTTAGGGACTTTTGCAACTTTGGTACTCAACACAATTTCTAAGGCAACTTTCGGGTCTAACAATCATTCATGATATACGTTCCTTTTAAAAACTAGCATGCATTTCCCTCGCGGGTAAAACAATTTGAAATAAATATAAGCGAGGCTATAAATTCACACCTTAGATATTAAGTAGTCGGTAGTTCGAGGAGTGATCACTGACGATGTTACGGATGCCCGGGTAAATCAACACCTATCACAAATAACGCGTAATGAGTAATCTCATTTAAATACTTACGGTACTGTATAAAATACATATATACAAGTCACTTAAGACAAATATAACTCACGCCAAAAACAAAAACAACAAGTATCATTCATTTTATACCATTCATGCTTATAACCTACGTTGTCCATTTTTACACGTTCTCGCCGGTACTTGACTAAAGTACGGGCTGTTTTACCTTATTAAACCATGCTTATAAAATTTGACAAAATTTCCAAAAATCCTATATGACCTGTAGATAACATGTTTTTAAGCCCAACAAAATTTTTCACTTTTACGACCCGTCACGCAACTCATTTCCACGACTACATTTTACGGGCTGAAATTGCGCTTCGACCAATTTTGACCACTTTGACCTATATGAAAAATACCTTTGACTTCCTTGACTCATAAGTCAACATATAGACTCATTTGTACAGGTTAGGGACCAAGTTTTGACCCTTGATCATTCACCAAATTATACTTGTGACCCTCGGGATTTGACTAAAACTTTGCACAAATCCGGATTGTGAAAGTCCTCGTCTCCCGGTACCCGATCTTTAAAATGTCATAACTTTTAGCTCGTTTTGAGTCACGGGCTCTACCTTATACCAAATTAAAGCTAGAAAAACCCTCTATCACTATATTTAGTTTCCAAGACCTGGAACAAAAATCATTTTTCCAAAATAGACCAAATGTTTCTGCCTAAAAATAACCATACCAAAAACATGCTTAGACTCGATTCCAAGACTTCTAACCAACACTAAACATCATCCTAAGCCTTCCCAAACATACCCTAACATCAAACTTCCATCCTACCCCTATTGATCAACCAATCTCAATATCAAAAATCAAAGAAAAATAAACATGCAAGTAATAAAACCTATATGAATCTTTCTAAAACAACAAACCAAACACAAATATAACATGCAAATTCAACAACCACCATGGCTCCCCAAACACCCCCTTTGCCGTGGGGTTTGGGTGACCCAATCACCACAACCAAATTAATTTTGGTGGGTTTTCATGGTGTTTATACTTCCATAACACTAAATATCAACATGCATTAGCTCTTTAAGCCTTAAAAACAAATTTGGATCATATGGAAAAATCTTGAAATTTTTTTATCAATGCATGTTGGATTTGAGCACATGAATATGTGGGGAATGACCAAACTAAGTGTGGTCTAACCTTAGATTTTTGAAAAATCAAGTGGAAAAGATTTTTGGTGGATTTTTGATGGTGGTGAGGGTGACCGTGGGTTTGAGAGAGAAGAGAGGGAGTGGGTGTTTGATTTTTGTGAAATGTTTTGTATGTGTTTGTGTGTTTGTCCAATTTGGCCCTTTTGATGGGTTAGGAGGGACCTAAATGCAATTTTTGGCTTCTTTTGTCCTTAAATAGAAAACGACCTCAAAACTTTGCGGGTTTGACTCATTTGTCAATTTTGAAAATTTTACGGGAGTCGGAAATCTTCCCGAATGCTCCAAAATATTTTTGGGATACTTTAAATGTACTTGGAAGGCTATAAAACTCACCCGACTCAACTTAACACGAACCGTAAATAAAATTCTCGAAAAATTACATTATCGACAAATCGTCAAAAATTATATGAAATTGGGCATCCCTCGGGATCGTAATCGTCATCGTCCTTCTCAAAACGTCAAACGTAAAAATTATAACCTCGGACATCGGCTTTAACCAAAATACTTATAATTATAGAAATTATAATTTATCAAAATTTTCAAAAATTAGCGTAATTTAGGGTATCGTTAATGACCTCGATTCTAGGGTGTCACAAAAAATCACACTTGAATTGTAAGACCATGTGTGATTCGTAATTTAAATAGTCACATGTTTCTGGTTAGTTAAAGTTTAACTAATAAAGTTTGTTTTACCGCTATGTTGTTTCCAAAAAGTTTAAATTATCAAGCAAGGAAACCACATTTATATTCTTTTGGGTATTGATTGATTCTTCTTTAACGATTACAAGTCTTAAGCAATAAACACATGTTTGCCTGACGTTTTTATGAATCTGTTATAACTATCGGTGACATTTATAAATAATAAAGTAAGATCATGCGAAAAAAAATCATGCACATTTTTTACTTTCATTTATTTTTGTTCGATTTTACCACGAATCAGTTTTCATGAGCATTTTTTGTGGGTAAACAACTGAATTCTTGTAGTGAGGAAGAATGTACCTTAGCCTTTACGTGAAAGAAATTTATCACTTTAGTAATCCAAACAGTTTATATACATACTTTGCACAACGATTTCCGCCTGTTATTTAGTCATATATATGTATCTCACATATTATAAACATGTCATTACCTTTTTTCCTCGTATTACATGTGGTCTTCTCTTTTTCTTGATTTTTTAATCTTTAAAGTTTAAAGGCAATATTGCACCTCACTGACACGAAGTTCAGTAATTTTTTATTATGTGTAATGAAGTGTTTTTTCTTCTATACCATCTAATGTTATCAGAGTGTATTCAGTTACCAATGTATATAAGTGACCTTTTAAAGCTAATTAACTGGTAACGTGACACCTTATTTGGATGACACTTGGGTTATTTCAGAACTACATAGTCTTCAAGAAATGTCCACATAAAAATGTTCAGAACATTTCCTCATAAACATCTAGAACAGAATAAGTTTGGAGGATAGCCTGTAGCCATTTTGGATTTTTGGGTTGAAAGATCTTCACTGTACATCTGAGAGTTGTACATGCTTTTATTGTTTATACATTCTGGGGTAACATGATTGGTTCGAAATTCCAGGTGAATTTTTTGGTGCAGCACGTTGCTGAGCTTATTCAGCAAAGGTAACGAAATTGGGTATCGCTGTTGTTTTTTCGCTATCATGAGTTGGGTATGCTTGTTCTTATGAAAAAACCAAATATGCATAATACCATTTGTGAGTAGTATATAAAAAGTGTCTAATGTATAACCACTAAAATAAATCATTGCTTTATACAATAAGTGTGTTGTCTAGCATCTGCAAATAGAAGATACATGGAAACAAAAGGCAAAAAGATAATTAGAATAACAAACATAAGTTGGCGCTTGGGGAGTTGATATCTAATAGAACTGCTACTCGACTATTAAGAAACAAAAATATAACTGAAGCTATTGGTTAAAAGGAAGTTTAGATTTTAACACCTCTGGGAGCGACATTAGCAAGTGCTAGTACTACATTCATATGTTGGCTGAGTGCAGGAAGAACTCAACCTCCGGTCTTGCAGCTTAAGCAATCTATTGACACCACCTTACGACTTGCTGAAGATTCTTATTCATTGAATTTTTTGGGTATTGGTGGGTTGGTACTTGTTGCTGCATATTCAGTTTAATGCACATTTAGTGCCTAAAATATGTAATAACATAAAAGTGCAAAATGGAAAAACGGTTTATTACCTTCACTTTTTCAACCTTCTTGCTGGCCAAAATTTTATCAAGCTCCTCCTTTGAGTCTTTGACGTTATATTTCCATCTTGGTTACTCTTGTCACCAATAAACAACATATGATAATCAGTGTTTAACGTTTTAGTTTTCATTGCTTCAAATGAACAATTGAGTACATAGGCTCTTAACCTGTTGCAAATAAACCAACACATCAGGTGTATGCTCATGCGACCTGATATCAATCACTTGGTCTGGTACCTAATTGTAGTTTATTGTTGAGTCGACTCGATCTACACCCGTTATTACAGAAGGAAAATGGTGGTTAAACAATTCGACTAAATCTTTCCTAGTCAATAAAATGTTGACTTTGTTATGAAATAGCTCAGGAGAATTGTTGGGATTTTATTTAAAGTTTATACTCATGACCATGATCTTAGCCTAACTTCACATTAAATAAGTACAAAGAGTAAACTAAAAGAGAAGGAAGCTGAAAGAGACCTCGTATCTCTCCTGAAATGTCGAAAACATAGATACGATGAAGTGAATTCACTACAATGCAGATTCTGAGCTGCATATACAAAAACTAAAACGATTACTACCAAAGTTTATGTTTTGTTTGTTTTAATCTTTCCTATATGATCTAAATAGCTACCAAAGAACAGCCAAATTCTTGTATGTTGACACAAAACTATTTTATATTTAATATTTTAACTGCATTTAAATTAAAAAGAAATGGAAAAGGGAAAGAAGATTCAGAGAAGTTAGAACTTATAGATACATTTGTGGTCTGCATACATGTATAACTGCAGCCGCACCGACCTCCTTATCGTAAACCATATGTATTTTGGATTCTAACTGCCTGTAACTCTATGAGCTCCTTCAAAGTCTGCCAAGAAGATCCAGCTTCAGCCATAGCTTTTTATTCAGCCGCACCAACCTCCTTAACATTCTTACTCACTTCTATTAGTCTGTTACCTTCACTATAATTTAATTCCATACCTAAAATATGTCAAACGCTAGATTCATGCCAATGGAAGGCATCACCTGCTAGTCCAAGCAGAATTCCGTTAATTTTACGGGTTTGTCATAAGAATTCCCATCTTTTACATGTCAACAAACTGAAAAGTGGTACATCCCCGAATTTTGCCTCACCATATGATTCTCTAGTGACAGTACCAAAATAACTTTAGTAAATTTATCAATTATGTAGGAAGGTTTGTAGAAATAACCTTTATAAACAATGTGTACGAAAAAGAAAAGGAAAAAAAACTAAACAACATCCTCAAATGTAACCACATTTTCAGAGGAAATAGGTCATCCATAAACGACATCATCTCACCCGGTACAGCAATCATTAATTGTGCAGGGTAGCTACTTTTTAAATGCAGACACCCAAAACACGGTTGGTGCCAAAAGTCTTGTTTATATGATAGTTTTCTACCTAGCTATTCATTCAAATTTTCTTATCCGTCATGCTTTAATTGTAGTTTATTGCACATATGTACTAACACGACTGTACTTGTTTATGAGTAATTGTCTCCTTGAGGTCTTCCTTCCCCTTTTGAAGAAACTTCCTCAGCAAGGGGATGTAAGACCTGTTTTGTATGAAAATTTTCACATGCCCAAATGGTTTCAGAAACACGGAATCCCTGCTTCTTGGTGGGCTACACATGGCTAAAAGTTAACATCTGTACATACTATGAGTCGTTAGTTATTGTTTTAATTGCTTAGATCTGATAAGCCTTTCTCGTTTTGAGGCTCATTTATTTTAATTTGACTAAAATAAATTTGACATCACTCCATTTAATTTGTTCTACAATGTGCAGTGACTTCTAATTATATGGTTCTGTTGAAATGTGTCCTAGGTATCCTTGACTTAGAATCTGATTAAGAGTTGAGCAGCCTCATTCAGGTCTAGTATTTATGCCCATCTTGTAAATTTGAAAAGGTATAGATATGTACCTGTTCTTTAAAGGTTGATTTATGCTTTAACATGCCCATCTTGAGCCAGGGCTGAATATGTGCTATTCATAAGACTTCAATAGCCACTGTAATTATATGATCAGAAACTCCAATGACAATTAAAAACATAATACCACTTATCACTTCCATTTTCTATAGGAAAAAAATTCCACAATCTGCTGGAATCAAATAACTTAACAATGAGCTGATTTTTTAGGGTGTTTGGCTTAAATGGTCAAAGAGTAGTTTGTAATTGTTATGGTTGTAAATTTGGCTTTGAATCAGGTCGTAGTTAGGGTTGCTGGTTAGGGTGAATATTAATATCTGCAATCCACCAACCATCGACCAAAACCACTAATCACACAAGAATAATCAAATGTCCTGAAAAGTTGAATGCCACATCTTACCAGAGCTTACACCAAGATTTGCAGCAAGAGATTGAATCACAAGTGCGAAGATTAGCCCAATCAAAATAACCAAAGTAGCTGAGACATATATACTATATATTACATACTGATAAAGATGTGTGGTGTTGAAGTTTATACAACTGATTGTTCTTAGCATTAACATTTACCTCATATATGTGGTTTGATTCAGCTTATTAGATCTGAGATTTGCAAGCTACGTATCTGGAGTAGATCTCTAAGCAGTTGACAAAAATACTATATTTTCAATCTCCGTTTTTGGCCAATTGATGCCTTTGTCATGTTTGAACCTCCAACTACCTGCAAATTCTGTTGGATGTAAATTTGTATCTGATCATATTACTATATGCTAGTGGAATTTTGTAGAAAGTATTTTGGCTGGCTGAAACATGTATATATCTAAATTTGTCTTGGGTGCTTCTCGAACCAGAAATAAAGAATTTTTCCACTTGGTTTAAAACACTTAAAGGGTTTTTAGAAATCCCAGGTTTAAATAAACTTTATGAGGTTCTTTAGTAGTTTATTTCAGACTCTCAGTTGTAGACTGTGAGGGTGCGTAAATGATTGCTCTTTTTTTTAACTGATTTACCCTACTTTTCTGTTGTTATAGTCCTGGAACGCACGCATGTCTTCGAATCTAATACGAACCAAATAGTCTTTGTCAACCAAAGAGTATTCACTATTATTTCTGTTTCATGTGATCCTCTAATAGTCTGTCTAAACCATAAATCGCCTTAACTAAATGATATAAAGTATAAAACTTACCGACACAATAGACCCAACAATTATAATTTACAACCACCATCTGAAATTCCACTCTACATGGTTTTTGAAATCTAAATTCTAACTGTTCGTCTTGAGGATTTAGTATAAAACAAATCAGGTTCCTGATTCTTCATTAAAAAAGGGCCATCTATGTTTAGTTCATCTCTTCCATAGTAACTATATCTAGCTCCACCAATAAAGACACATATATGGACAGAGAGAAAAAGGAAAGAATATAAAATACATACCTTCATTCCAGAATAGGTATCAACTTGTCTGGCCCGAAGTAGCTTTTGAAATCAACTTTTGCTGCTGATAAGAATATGCTATCCCAAACATCCACCGAGCATCGCGGAGAGCTGCTTTTCCTGCAGTTTATGACCCGCCATGGGGACGAAAGTTGTAGGTTCACCATCTTGGAAGTGAAACAGACCACCGCCAAAATCCACACCATAACTATTCAAATAACATACTACCTTGAGAACACATGGAAAAAATCAAAGTTAGTAGCATTTAATTAAAGTGGATGAATAAAGAACAAACTAAACTTTATTCTTGCACACATTCATGAAAAACTATCAGCTCAGTTTTTATCAGTAATATATTCAGAAAGGAATTGTCTGAAAAAGAAAAAGTACAGACAAAAAAATCAGAACAATTTTCTTCACCTTCAATTTGTACGCCACTTAGCCCAACATTTTCACTCTCTATATATTGAGGCAATGTTGCAGCATTGATAAATTCAAGAAGAAAGTTTACGTCAAAGGGGCAAGCTTCTATAGCTGATCTCAGCAAAACAACGGTGAAGACGATTTATTAGGTCTCGGGTGATTTATCAATTCCTGGAATCTGATAGACAGCAGGAAAAATGAAGATTCTCTCTGGTTTCCTGGAAAGAAAAAGGTCAGCTCAAAAAAATAGGACAGTGGGACACTCAAATTCTGGATCCGCGTTTTGCACCTAGCGTCCGTAGTAAGAATATGTTCTCTTGATAATTGAACTCCTTCCCTTTACAGGGATTTCAGCTTCACATATATTGTCTATCTACAAAAGCATTGCTCGGATATCTGGTAGATAGGAGTAGCGGACTAAACAAAGTAGACACCAGGTGGTTAATAGACAATTCAGCTCTAAGAGAAGATTACCACCTAAAACAGAAGTAAAAAATAACTTGAACGTTGTTCTGAAAAGAATACATTGTGCATGCACAAAAGAAGAGGTGGAAATTTCAAATCATATACTTGTAACAGGTTGGGTCAAAATTTAACCAAAACATTTTTTCCCTGCAGCTCAAACCAAGCCAATACAACCTATTTTAACCATTAATAAAACTTATTTTTACCCATTACCTAGCCCCACAAATTTCAACTCTTACATATAAATGTAATTTTCTTCATTTTTACACAGCCAATATCTTTTCTATCTCTTGTAATATGTTTTGCTTATATACAAAAAGGAAAAGTAAACACCTCTAATATGCCATGGAAATCTGCAGTGTGCACAATACACAATATTAAAAGCTCTAGCAGGATAAGGAAGCCTTTGAGTGCCCATGACAGCAGATATCAAAAGCTCTAGCTGATATGGCAGGTGGTTACATGACAACAAGTGTAAGATATCCGGCTATAACATCGCCATCTGCTAATTTCACATAATCAAATAAATACTAAAAAAGGATTATAGAGTGACTATATTTAGGCCTTCTATTACTCATAAACTATTGTCCTAAGGCATTCAATTATTCATAATATGTGAAACAACAACACAGTAGCCAAAAGCTGAACACAAAGAAAATAATAGATTTCAGTATGAGTTTAAATTCGAAGACGATACCTGAATCATCCAAGGATGATCTCGACTATCATTCCCATGGAGTCCTATCTTGCATAACGCAACCTTCTTTTGTTTTTTCTGCAAAAATTATGTTTCTAGGGAGATGATCTCAGGTAAGTCAATGTGATCATCAAAAAAGGTATTTAAAATTGAACTTGTGTCATGAACCCAACTGATCTAAAACCCGAATCAACCATTTTTTTCTTTCCTTTATAGCAGCAAACACTTCTTCCTCCTCTTTCGTACAGTAGCCATTAACCACTCTCTCTTTATTTTTCGATTTGCACCACTGGTCTTGAATCTTGAGTCTTTTAATAGAAAGATATCCGGTTAAACAATCATACGACAATTAGTAATAATGATCAGATCATACCTTGTTTATTAGAACATAGAAAGATCCGATTAAACAAATAATCAAATAGCAAAACCTTAATTAATTAATTAATCGAATTAGTGTACCAACCTTGATTGTTTTTTTGTTTGAATACTGGGTTTTGAAAGAGGGGATGGATCAGTTATTTGATCTGTTATTTGTTTATCATGGATGTGGGATCGTTGATCATGGAATGGAGCTCGTTATTGTGTGTGTTTTTTTTGGCGGCTGTGGAGATGTGTGCGTGTTTTTCCCATAGGTGGGGTAGTTCGGAAAATAAAGAAAAAATAGTGAAAAAATGGTTTAACCCATTATATATTGGTGCGGTATCAAAACGCAGAATTTGGAAAATTGCGGCCCGCTTTTGGAAATTGCGTTTTTGTAGACTAATTTTGGTAAGTTTTTGAGATTTTTTAGCTAACAAAAAAATTCTATTGGTTTAGAAGTGCCATGTCACATATGACATGGATTAGAGGTGTGGTATCAAGTCATAGTTATACCTATATATAATATAAAGATATATATATATATATATATATATTGTTTTATATTATGTTCATGGATTTTGCTAGTTGTATGTAAGAATTTTTGATAAACATTTATTAATAATGACATGCAAGTGATCTAGGGATAACAGGAATTGATTGTGATGATTGTAGGGTGATATTAGTAGTATGAGGATGATTGATTTGGGTAAAAAGTATGATTTTATGTGGGTTTTGAAAGGGTAAATTTGGGTAGTGGGCTTGAGGCTGTTTTTAGATGTCTTATGTTTTGATTATTGTTATACTAAAGAGATAGTGTTATAGAGATTTTGATTAACTTCGTTTTGGCGTAAATTAGAGCTTCTAACTCATTACGGATCAAAAGTTATGCTAGTTTTAGTATTCGTGTACCGGGAGAAGCAAATCGGCACAATCCGAAATTGTGGCTAATTTTGGGTCGAATCTCGGGGACTTTAGACATGGTTAGACAATTAAGGTTACTGGTTTTTAAAGTATATAAACTTAGTATGATGGGTCTAGTAGTGAGTTTAAAAGGCGAAAGGTCAAAATAGTATTTTTAAAGTGGTACAAATTGTTTTATAAAACGGGTACACATTTTGTCCCAAAATTTAGTGTCGAGCTGATGGGTTTTAAAGTGTAAACTTTGGCTCAAATTTTGGTGGGGTCTTATATAGGTTATAAGTGATCTTAACACCAAGTTTCATCAAAATCGGACAACTCTAGATAGGGTAGATCGGTGTGTACATTTGGGGTATACTTGTTGATTTGTATTTTGGACACGTAGTTCAATGCTCGTATGGCGTGAGTTTGAGTATTCAGTATTGGACATGGTGACTTACTCAAGTGTTTAGTCATTATATAAATGACTTAGCTACTGGTCCGAGTGAATTAAAGTGATAGATTAACTTGCGTTGACTTGGCGTCTTATGACGGGTCAATGTCAAGAGTGCAAGTGTTTAAACGAATAGTGTTGGATAAATGGGAGAGTATAGATTCACTTGCATTGTTATTCTTTCGGGTTTGTCATGGTTTTATAATTTTAAGTTTTGTGTTATTAAGTATGGTTTATACTTGAGTCTATTTATTAACCAACACACCTTATTTGGTAGGTTGTAGTTTTTGTGTTTATCAGGGCATCATCCATCGTCGATGATCGTCTTGCTACTACTCTTCTACTAAGGTGAGTCTATAGCCTTGCTTTTTAAATTCTTTAATTGTTTTAGGAACTTGCGAGGGGGATAACATGCAAATTGTTTTATTAAAAACTAAAGGGTACAACAATAGGTTGCGGCAAATCCATTAATGGGTGCAACCAGAAGTTGTGGGAACCCTATTTATTGGAATTGTTTTATTAAGAACTAAAGGGTACAACTATAAGTTGTGGTAAACCCATTTTTGTTTTAAAATAGAACACAAGGAAATGTTTAATGCCATGGTTATTGTTATTATAAGTTTGTTATTTCGCTGAGTAGAAAGTCCTAAGTATATCATGAATTGTTAGCTACCGAGTTATGGTAGACGTTTATACATGGAATAGTACTATTGGGACTTACCCCTCCTGTCCGGCAACGATTAGCTATCGTTTGAGCACAACATTGCTCGAAGTGGATTCGTGTTCGAGAGTTTTCCTACACTTAGCGAGGTGTATGGTGGGAAAATGTTGTGGTATCGTTTCAATATCATGAGGCTTATAATAAATATTTATAACTTTGTTTGATCAACATCGTTATGGTTGATGGATTTAAAACATATTAGTGTTCAGTATTCTTATTTATAAACTCTATAGATTCACTCAACTTTTGTTGACAAGTTTAGCATATTTTATCTCAGGTCTTTGAAGGTAATGGCAAAGGAGGGATTTTGGTGGTTGCGGATTTATATAAAGATGTTTAAAGCTCACTATTTTGGAAAAATTAGTTCAATAACTAATAAGTGTGAAAACACTTATCCTTTTATCACTTATTTCCAATAATAACCAGACCAAAACGTGTATTTTATGTCGTAAAAGTCGAAATTAAGCGTGGTTTGTGTTTTTATTATGTTTTAGGACCAAAAGATGAAAAAGGAAGAAAACACGGGCTTTCACGGGCTTTTATCGAAGAAAACGAGAAAAGAAGAAGTCAAGAGATCAAGAGTGCTTAAAGAACGGATGTCCAAGACCTATTCTGAAGATTTATCGAAGAAAAAGTCTAAAGACAGAAGTTTAATGAAGTCAAAGAACTTAAGTCTAAATTAAAGAAGAAAATTATTAAGACAAGTTCAAATCCCGAGACGACGTCGAGAAAAGACAACGATTTAAATCGAGTCGAGAAGAAAAGAAAGAAGGAAGCACACCACACATGCACTTCCCACTTAGCCTATAAATACCCTCCTAATCACATTAGGAGGGGAGTTAGCTAGTTTCATTTTTCATTTTTTCCTTTCTAGTTTTTAGAGAGAGAAAGTTCCAAACTTTCTCTAACTAAGTTTTCATCTTTTCTTTCTTTTAATCTTTCAAATTTATGCCTTTTGTATTTTTGATTTCATTAATCAAATTCAAGTTAAGTTTTTTGTTCATTAATCTCTTTCTACCTTTCTTGATTTTAGTCTACTTTTGGTGCGAAATATTTATGATCCGTGTTGATCTTGATGGTTTCGTGCTTGAAAAGTTAATCTTTTTATTCCTACATAAGCTTTCAAACTATTAAGCTTTAAGATCTTTGTGCTTATTGGCTTATTTGTATGTTTAGCTTATTTACTTTTTGAAAGTTTTCTTAAAAAGTTTCATCTTTTTATGGTTTGATTTAAAAGATTGCTTATTTGAAGATTGGATAAGTTGTTATTCGTGCTTATTTAGTTTGTTTCATTACTGATTTGGTTAAGTCTTGGTGTGAGCTTATCAAACATAGCTTATAACTTGGCTTATTTTCGAATCACAAGGTAATCGGAAAAGGATAAACCCTTTTCCGGTTAGTTATTCCGATTAGCCCCTCTTTATTCCGATCACTCTGATCGGATTAGGGTTTCAGGATTCCGATTTGGATTCCTTTCTTGCATTCCGATTGTATCATTTTAACGTATTCCGATCTGGATCTCTTACTTGTATTCCGACTGAAGGACTTATTGGATATTCCGATTGGTTTTGCTTTCAAATATTCCGATTGTGTCCCCTTTTACATTCCGATAACCTTGCCTTGTCATTATTCCGATTAAGCATTCCGATTTGGCCTTATTCCGACCTTACATTCCGATTGAAGCATTTTTAGACATTCCTATTAATCTTTCCGATCAGCTGTATTCCGACGGGATTCCGACCAGGGATTCCGACGGACTTAATTTCTTGTTTTTACAAAGTTTTAATTTCTGAAAATTGCACGGTTACCGAAAATCTCTATTTTTACCAAGTGTCTTTCTAATTTTGTTTTTAAGCTTTCAATCATTTATTTTTAACTTTTCATTTTAGTTTAATTTTTAAAGCTTTTACTTTACTCAACGACACTTTCATATTTGCTATTAGTTTAAAATAGATAATCAACCAAACCATTTATTATTCCATCAAGAATAATTGAGTCACACTTTCTACCAATAATCAATTCGAAGAGATCGGACGATAAGATTTATAACTTGGCAAAAACCTAGTTATTAAATGGCGCCGCTGCTGGCTCTTTTCGTGAAGATTAACGTTTCTTTGTGAGAGACGCGTTGGCTTTTGGGATCCGTCACTCGTGAACGTTATTTTTCGTGTCAAACATTTTCAAAAAAATCCAAAAACATTTGAAAAACCATAAAAAGCATTTCTTTTTTCAAAGTTTTGCAACCAAAAATATTCCTCTTTATCCTCTATTGTGTTTAATTCTTTTCTCTACCCCTCTTCTTTATAATTCTTCATGTATTCGTCTTCCGTACGGTGTGGGAGACCATGGCATGGTTTTCAAACATGTCAATGGTGTACTTGTGAGCGGTGTGGTTCTGATATCGACGATACACAATTTGGATTTTGTCCATTTTACAATTCAACAAATTCGTACTTCTCCTCTTACAATACTTTCTCACCCTCTCCCGTCTATGACGATCCTTATCCTCAAAATGCACCGGATTTTTCTCCATACCCGTGGTGCTATATTTGTGGGGGTCCTCATGAAAATTTTCACTGTCGAACGGGGGATCAAAATTACTATAATTATACCCCTTCCAGTTTTGACCAACCCCTGCAATACCCAATTGATCATCAGCCTCGTCACGGGATGAGTTACCAAGAACCAATTGACGATCTTGCTACAGCTGTTTAAGAACAAACCAAAGAGATTTTACACACACTACAAACTTGTATGGAGTCATTTTTAAAGCAGCGAGATCAGACGAGTACTCATATCCCTGAGCTTATCGTTGGCCCTTTAGGTAATGAGGAGAGCGATGACGATATTGAGGTTATTTTTTACGAGGAGGAATTTCTAAAGCAACGTAAGACTTCTCCCATTCCTCTTGCGTCTATTGATATCACACCCGAGGAGCCCGTTGGCTCTCTCATAATGGAGGATGAGCATCTTGACATTATTTTGGCAACGGAATCGGACAAATTCCTAAAGTCTAGTGTCGAGGAACTTGTTGTCATCCAAAGTGAGCCCGAGGGTATTCCTGAAAATTTGTGTGATATACCGACTTTTGCAGAGCTTAAGGCTGAGGTCACTTCGCTTATCGATGATCACATACTCACAAATCCACAAGCGCTAATTGATTCTCCCATCAAGAGTTCAACATGTGGTGAGTATGATGATTTCGTCTTCGAGCCCGAGATTGAGGAAATTATCGACCGAGAGCTAGCTCTTTTACCTCCACTTCACCTTCGAGTAAGGACGATTTTTCCAATATCGAGGCCGAACTTGATGAGTTGGAACGTCGTATTTCAAAATAATGACGAACCAACTCACATGCCCAAACATCCAATTCTCGAGGAGTTACCTAATCAACACTCCTCTAATGAGAATTACGTTTACTACATTCGTGAGGATTTAACTTATCAACAATCCCCACAAATGAATGCTGGTTTCATACTTGATCATGATCTTTTCAAACGAGTTTCTAAAGTCCTTATCTATGATGAAATCGAAAAGATTACCGTTCATGAGGATGAATGCTTTGACCCGGGAGGTGACATGGACCATTCTATGATTGGTAACTTTACGGCTTTGCCAATTGGTCAGCATCCATTGTCTATGGAGGATGACAATGTGATTCCTTTACCCACCCCACCTCCCGTCAATCTTGACTTCACTTGCTTTTCTTGTATTGAGAGGACCTTTTTACCATTCAAGACTTATCCTCCTGCCTCTCCTTTATTAATGTCCTCCAGGAACGAGGACAAGATCTTTGATCCCAGTATTACATTCGAGGCTTCCCCATGGACCATTTAATTCGGGGACGAGTCAGGCTCGTGACTCGGTTAACAAAAACAAGCGCTCTTCGGGAGGCAACCCGATTATCTATCTTTACTTGTTTTCATCATAAGTGTAGAGGGAGCCCCGTTGGTGTTTCTTGTTTTCTTTCTTATCATGTGCAGGGATTAGAGCTTCAAAGACACACTCTTGATGACTTTTGACGACCCGTGATTCCGTGTTCCCGTCTTCCTGATTCTATCCTAAACTCTTTTCAATTCACTATTTTATATTTCTCAATATTAAAATAGGAATCTCTTTAGTTGTCTCTTTCTTAGCAAGATTTAAGCAAAGTGCACAATGTCCTAAGTGTACGGGAGTTTACTCCCACATGCTTAAACATTGAGGACAATGTTGATATCAAGTGTAGGGGGGACTTCTATCGAAGTTAAGTGGGATTTTTCATTAAGTTGTCCTCATTTTAACCGGAAAATTTGATTTTTCGATATTTTTCAAATTTTTTAATCTATTTTGGCCTAGTTGTATAGTTGTATTTTCCTTTGTTATGGTTATTTTCTTTCCTTGCTAAAATAAAATTTTAATAAAGTGGTTTTAATGTTCAACGTTGTGAATCTTTTGACTCAACCCGAGTTTACTTATCTAAGTTTACTCTAGCTAGTATCATTAACGTGTTTAAGTCAAGTTTTGCTAGGCTTTTATATAGGGAACTTTAAAACGCGAAAGTCTTAACTCTCACGGGTTAAGAACAAGAACTTTTCACAAGTTCCTATAATTGATCCTAGAGAGTCGTTTATCAAGGGAACTTTAAAATGCGATTTCTAAACTTGAAAAAGTCTAAGAGTTTGCAAGATCCTATAGATGACTCGAAAACCCAAAATTTTGATTTAACAGGCTAAGCATCCACGAGTCTCATTCCTTGAGATTTTAAATTGTGGAGAGTGAGAGATGATAGAGTCAATTATAAGTTTGGTATTCTTTCGTGAATTTATGTGAGTTGATTATAAGCTTATTCTCCCATCACTTATTAATAAATTTAATTGCAATAAATAAGGTTGTACGATTTGAAAAGTTACTTAGCTTCTAGCCCTAGATCGTTTAAAAGTTGCTCGGTATTAATTAGAGTTCATAGGCAAGGCATAACTTATTGAAGCAGGATGCGAAGATTGGCGAGTCCGAAAAGGCCCTAACAAGGCATGAGGGCTACATTTTGTTGCTAAAGATCCAAAAGTGATGTGAAGAATCATTTATCGAAAATCAATATGAAGGATCGAGACACACGACGAAAAGCAAAAACTCCCCAAAAGATCATGGAGAAGTCTATCCAAAAAGGCCCTAACAAGGTATGAGGATAAATAGATCCAAGTCCTAAAAGGAGGCGGATCGTTGTATATCAAAGTCCAAAATAAAGATTGGAGAAAAATGAAGAAGTCGTGGTCCAAATATGAAGAATCTCTCAAAACTTCAAGTGAAGAAATTCCTATTATGAAGAGAAGACCATAATTTCAAGAACGTCTCTCAAAGATTCGAAGTATGAAGTCGCTGCCAAATATCGGTCCGAGAAAGGTCTCAAATCGTGAAGCGAGTTATGCCAAGATATGAACTTTATGAGGTCCCAAGAAGTAGTTTTAAAAGATTTTGTCCTTTAGCTAACTATTGATTAAATCGTCCACTTTATTTTCGGCCTAAATAACTATCGAAATAAGTCAAACAATGCATCCTCGTGATCATTCAAGACAAAAATAAAATATAAGAGATACACCTAGGAATAAGGGAGTCTAAGTAAATAATTGGCCCACATGAATTCGTGTTAGTTTGCTAACTTATAATAACAATGATCTCGTTTTTAAGCATGGTATGGGGAACGTGAAACTTGAGGATGATAAACGTTCATGGCAGCCAAAACCCAATGTAAGCCTTTTATTTCTTTACTTGTTTCTATCTTTTTATGTTTAGTATTTAATAAAGGCCAAGGTGGGTTATTTATGATGGAAAATGTAAACCGTGCTTTAAAATTAATACATTGCATGAGGGCATTGCAATGGTCAAGTGTAGGGGATTTAATAAGTGTGAAAACACTTATCCTTTTATCACTTATTTCCAATAATAACCAGACCAAAACGTGTATTTTATGTCGTAAAAGTCGAAATTGTGAGTGGTTTGTGTTTTTATTGTGTTTTAGGACCAAAAGATTAAAAAGGAAGAAAACACGGGCTTTCACGGGCTTTTATCGAAGAAAACGAGAAAAGAAGAAGTCAAGAGATCAAGAGTGCTTAAAGAACGGATGTCCAAGACCTATTCTGAAGATTTATCGAAGAAAAAGTCTAAAGACGGAAGTTTAATGAAGTCAAAGAACTTAAGTCTAAATTAAAGAAGAAAATTATTAAGACAAGTTCAAATCCCGAGACGACGTCGAGAAAAGACAACGATTTAAATCGAGTCGAGAAGAAAAGAAAGAAGGAAGCACACCACACATGCACTTCCCACTTAGCCTATAAATAGCCTCCTAATCACATTAGGAGGGGAGTTAGCTAGTTTAATTTTTCATTTTTTCCTTTCTAGTTTTTAGAGAGAGAAAGTTCCAAACTTTCTCTCACTAAGTTTTCATCTTTTCTTTCTTTTAATCTTTCAAATTTAAGCCTTTTGTATTTTTGATTTCATTAATCAAATTCAAGTTAAGCTTTTTGTTCATTAATCTCTTTCTACCTTTCTTGATTTTAGTTTACTTTTGGTGCGAAATATTTATGATCCGTGTTGATCTTGATGGTTTCCTGCTTAAAAAGTTAATCTTTTTATTCCTACATAAGCTTTCAAACGATTAAGCTTTAAGATCTTTGTGCTTATTGGCTTATTTGTATGTTTAGCTTATTTACTTTTTGAAAGTTTTCTTAAAAAGTTTCATCTTTTTATGGTTTGATTTAAAAGATTGCGTATTTGAAGATTGGATAAGTTGTTATTCGTGCTTATTTAGTTTGTTTCATTACTGATTTGGTTAAGTCTTGGTGTGAGCTTATCAAACATAGCTTATAACTTGGCTTATTTTCGAATCACAAGGTAATCAGAAAAGGATAATCCCTTTTCCGATTAGTTATTCCGATTAGCCCATCTTCATTCCGATCACTCTGATCGGATTAGGGTTTCATGATTCCGATTTGGATTCCTTTCTTGCATTCCGATTGTATCATTTTAACGTATTACGATCTGGATCCCTTACTTGTATTTCGACTGAAGGACTTATTGGATATTCTGATTGGTTTTGATTTCAAATATTCCGATTGTGTCCCCTTTTACATTCCGATAACCTTGCCTTGTCATTATTCCGATTAAGCATTCCGATTTGGCCTCATTCCGACCTTACATTCCGATTGAAGCATTTTTAGACATTCCTATTAATCTTTCTGATCAGCTGTATTCCGACAGGATTCCGACCAGGGATTCGGACGGACTTAATTTCTTGTTTTCACAAAGTTTTAATTTCTGAAAATTGCACGCTTACCAAAATCTCTATTTCTACCAAATGTCTTTCTAATTTTGTTTTTAAGCTCTCAATCATTTATTTTTAACTTGTCATTTTAGTTTAATTTTTAAAGCTTTTACTTTACTCAACGACACTTTCATATTTGCTATTAGTTTAAAATAGATAATCAACCAAACCATTTATTATTCCACCAAGAACAATTGAGTCACACTTTCTACCAATATTCAATTCGAAGAGATCGGACGATAAGATTTATAACTTGGCAAAAACCTAGTTATTAATAACTTTATTATTAAAAGTGTTTTGTATTTTGTTAATCAAATGTTTGGGACCATGCTGTGAACGATTTGTCAAGTTTTATTTCAATCAAATGTTTACTTTGAAAACAATTCTTTTCGAGTCGTTTTCTATTACTTGAGCTGTTGTATTATGTAGTAGCACCGCATACGAGCTTCCGCATATGACCCAAAATTGGGGTGTTACACCATAACCATGACACTTGAGGCACCGTTGTCATTACTCTTCTGCGACGAGAGTGATTTATCGCGACGTCCCTGCAGTTACTTTGTCTATTATTATTATTATCATTTGGGGCATATGGATGCATCTTAGTACATGTTTTGCAGGTTTAAAAGGTGACTGTGGTGTGTGCTCTACATCCGTCCCATTGAGCTGATCCCTCCACCCAGACTTATATAATTAGACGTCACCTCTCTAATTGCATGATGAGGTCACCACTCTATGTATTCATGCACGTTGATATACATCATCACTTATATGAGCTCTTTGGCATTTAAATTACATTTGCATGTATAAACATAAGACTTTTCAGTTATAAACAAGTTTATAAAACATGTTCCAGGTTTTCTAGGACTTACACATATTCTGCTACATTTCATATTTTACTTATGTTTTAGTTATTCTTATCATGTCCTTATATCCATTCACTGAGTGTATTGCTCAACCGTATTTTATTTCCAAGTCCCATACGGCAGGTACCCAAGGACAGGCATAAGCTATTGAGAGTACGTGCGTAGGATGGAGGCTACCTTAGACTTCTTTCCATTATGCATTTTACCTACTTATGCTTGGTTGGACAATGTTTAGTCCTTTTCTACAATCTTTACGTCATGCAGGTTTGAGCTTATGTTTGGGGCCGATGTTTGTTTCCGGCTTTCCTTTATGGTCATTTATGTTTTTAAGACAAATTACCTTGCATTCTTTGATGACACACCATAATTATCATGTAACGGTCTCCTTATCAAAGTGGGTCGTTACAAACTTAGTCCTCTTCTTTTTGTTTTGACTTATCAACTCACATTTGACCCAACAGTCACCATACGGAATATACAAAACATACGATTTAATCAGATAAATCTTCCTTAGATTCCAAAATATAAAAAGGATTGTGATTATTACTGAGTTCTTTGTGAAACTCAAGTCAATATGTCACAGCGTAATTCAGAATCTTGAATTGATTATTCCATTTTTCAAAATCAATTTGGGTAATTGATAAAGAAAATATACTTTTCAACTAAATACTGTTTAATATGGTGTAGTTTTTCATTTATAGTAAGAAAAAGGATTGTGATCATTCTTGATAAAGATTTCTCACAATTCACCATTTTAATCCAATAGATACCTAACTGTCACAATTGAACGTTCTATGACGCTCTATTTTAATATAGTCCTTATTGGGATTTCTTTCAATGGTAAGTATACTTCCAAATAACATAATGCATACGTGGAGTATGTAGTTTAGTATCTATATAATTCTCTCACGTGGCTCATTTGTATACCTATAACATATCAATTCTGAAACATTCGTCACGATCTTAGATGATAGATATTGATACTCTATGTTGACATATTATCTCTCATATAACCTTGTCAGAGTTTCCATATTATTGATTTCTTAAATATGAATAAATCCTGTAGTTCTAGTAAGATAATCGACAATGATCCAGATAGAATCATGTCTACTTGAAGTAACAAAATCCTCATTGTTTTGTCCTATTTCCATGGAGGAAATTCAGGTTGAACTAGTAAGTCGGATGACTTAATATTCTTCTTTAAAAGGATAATATCATGATTTCAAAGTTTCTTCGAGTTGAATAGAATACCTCCCATTCAAAGTATTTATAAATTCTAAATCTAAGACGAACATTGACATATTTTCTAATATACATTGTAGTAATATACGTAATTTCCCACTTAGAATTCTAACATTTTATTAGGTCCATACTTATCTTATATCGAATATCTTTAGTCCATTTATGAATTCTCACTAACATAAAGATGAGTCCAACTTTATGCAAGGAAGAAATCATAAATTTGGTGATTTAAATATATTCATTTGATTGAAGAAGCGTCCTAATTCAATCAAATAAACAAAATGTAAATCACTGGCTTAGAAATTTCCGACATAACATGAATATAAACAAATATTCTAGCATTTAATATATTTATTATACCCTTAAATTTCCTTCTTACGTCTGGGTATGTAAGATGTCCTCTATATAATATCTAAGAATACGATTTCCTAGGAGACGAATGACACTAAAAAAGAAGACGGTATTTTATTCCATACAACATGTATATAAGATACATGATAATTCTACCAAACATATATCTTATAAGGCCACTTGCCCTTAAAATTCCTAATCCAACAACCTACTATGTTGAAAATCCGACACCAGATGGTGCAAAGTCCTGTGTGATGCAGAGTGCATTTCTTACACAGAAGAAAATTTCCATCATATTTACCGTAGGTTGGATTTATAATCCTAAGTTCCAGTTTACTAGAATCTATGGTCGTTCTTTCACTGCTGAATTTACGTTTATGATATTTATGAATTTTGAACAGTATTGTGCTTAATTACCTTGTTCATCAACTCTTTTGGTAAAGGTTAATGACTTTTTCCAATATATTAAGATTTTGGAAATGGTAATTTTTCTTCAAATCTTCGATAAATTCCTTAATAAACTTTTCTAACAAAATCTTCGGATGAAGTTTTCTTGATAGGATTTTCAGATGAAACTCCATGGCAAAATTCCATGATAAAATCTTTTGATGAAGGCTTTTATCATTCTATGAAATAGGATATAACTCTACTAATTCTTGAAATTTCATCGTGTATGTCTCGAGGTTAATTCCTTTCATCATTAGATAGCGGAGTTCTTCTTTTATCTTCTCGGTTATATTTCTAAGAAATATTCGAAATTTAATCAAGCGATCTTATGTACACCTTTTATCTCAACGGATTGAGCATAAAGAATTTACCAAGATAACTGCCGAACTGCTATCTTCTTTTAGCAAGCTTCACTTTATAATTTCAAATATGTTATACTAATAACATCTTTTCTTCCTAGGATATTAAAAACTAAATAGTCATCGAGTCTTCCTCCGGATAATACTACTTATTATCAATTTGTAATTACAGGATTGCAGCTCCCTCATTGTCAATCCTTCATCAAATACCTTTAGGGTTTAGAATGATAGAATAGAAAGAATTCATAATCTAAGGTATACTTATATAAGAAAGCATCTGTCACATATGTATATGGACACATATGAATGCTTATCCAACACAATGTATATCTTTTAGGTTTATTTGGTAGGGTTTATAGGAAACTTATTTTGTTGATTATCATTCATTTATGAGGTTAATAAATCCAAATGTGGAATATGATTCTAAAGTTTATGTTGGGAATAAATGTAACTAAGTCAATGGGACGCTGACAAGAAGAACTTGGACGCTGAAAAGAGTAAAAGAAGCGCTGACAGGTGAACACTAACAAAGTATAATTGAGCGCTGACAAAGGGAAGTTTAACCACTGATGGAATACTTAGTCTATACATTTTGTAATTCTATTAAAAATATATTCAATATTGTATTTTATATATTAATCTTTACCTAGAATAGTTGATAGGTAGACTATTGTACACGACTCCTTGTGCTATAAAAGGAGGTCGTAGGGTTCTTAGTAAAGAAAAACAAGTTTTACACTTTCATTGTATGCAAGTTTCTTTATTAATCATAGTGAAAGTTTGGGTTATATTGTTTTGCTTTGTTCTTTGTTCTAAGTGTTAATTCCGCATAACACTTAGATTGTTGAATACATAAAGTTTCTCTACGTGTTAAACTTGATTTACTCTCGTTAACACAAAGCTTAATCGATCAAAGTTTGGAATCATCAAGTGGTATCAGAGCTTGTTGAGGAACTTTGATCTAAAGAACTGATGTACGTATTTATACACTTGTTTAGGAAAACAAAGCGTAAATCGGGCAAGTATTAAACTGTCACGTTTAGGAAAACGCGAATGCTCGATAAATGCGAGTTCGTTCTCGGCGGAGGTGTGTATGTGTTAGCCAATATAATAAAAAATGTTTGGATTAGTGTCGTTTTTGGGTTTAAAGAGAGGAAATTAAAAGACGAGCTACACTACGATTACACTACGACGTAAAACGTAAAAACGATGACGTAATACAAAAAACGCGACGAAATTATAAATTAGAGCTAAAAATTAATTAAAAATTAAAAATAAGTTTAAAATAATATAAATAAAAATAAAAATTCAATAAATAAATTTTAAAACCTTTTATAATTAAATATTCAATTTTAAATGATAGTTAAATCCCTAAAACTAAATATAATTAAAAAAAATCCCAAAATATTATTTAATGAAAGAAATATCTTATTTATATTATTTAAACACTAAAAAGTATTTTTCCTAAATTTTAGAAACTATTTTTCTATTTTTAAAATACTAAAAACAATTTTTAAACTAAAATAATCATTAAAAATAATAAAATAATGATAAAATTAATTTGACTTTTTGAAAAATCCTATTTTACTTAGTTAAACAATAGAAAATAGAAAAAGTTGAAAAAGGAATTTTTCACCACTAAAAGACAAAACAGTTTGAATTAAAACCTAATTAAACTTAAATTAATTCTAAAAATTAAATAAAAAATGAACAGTAAAATTTTTATTCTAAAAATCTTAAAATATTTTACTGAAACTATGAAAATTGGAAAAACAGAAAAATAACACTTTTTTACACTAAAGGACAAAAAACCAAATGGCCCGTGGGTTAAAATTCATGATCATATGGTCGCCTACTACTGATTTGCAAAAGGCGGAGATCAAGAAAGCACCGGTGTGGGTTAAAATTCATCATGTGTCGATTGTTGCTTATTCGGAGGTTGGTCTTAGTCTTATCACTACACAAATTGGTACACCTATTATGCTAGATTCATACACGAGTAATATGTGTGCTAACTCATGGGGTCGAAGCACCTATGCTCGTGCGCTTATTGAGGTTTCTGCTGATGTTGAGTTACTAGATTCGATGGTAATTGCTGTTCCTAAAGGTCGTGATAAAGGTCATTCTCTGGTTACGATTGATATTGAGTACGAATGGAAGCCACCTAGATGCTCTACATGGTTGATTTTTGATCATATTAATGATAGGTGCCCGAAATTGCTAAAGGAAGTGGTCACTCATGCTACTAATGTTGTGGTAGATGATGGGTTTGAGGTGGTAAAGAACAAGAAAAATAAAAATAAGAAGAAGCCACCACAAGTTACAAGTATAAAATTAACTAAACCAGCTCTTAATATTTAGTATCGTAGTGTTGAGAGGGGTGAAACATCAAAAACGAATGCTCCGGGTCAGAAGCCTACGAAGACGGTTTCGATGCTTAAGAAGGGTTTCTTGAATAACAACACCTCGAGTTCTGTATCTAAGACTAATCAAAAGGAGAAGAGCTCTCGTAACTCTTTTAGTGCCCTTTGGGACAGCATGGATGGAGGTACGGATTGGGAGGATGGTTGTAATAAAAGGGATGATGTAGTTAATGCTAGCGATAGTGAGGTTGAAGAAGTCATTTCGATTGATGATCGGCATGGGTCTCGTCAGCCTGATGTTCGCTTCAAGTGTTAGTCTTGATGTCATTTTATTTTCATTGTTCATGCACCTTTAGGTGGTTCTTCCCTATTGGTGTTATTTGTTTTGTAATTGTTTAGTGAGATCATATGGCATGTCATATGATGTAGTGGTTGTTCAAGCAATTTCTTGAGGTTAATGTAGCATTGCAGCTACATTCCATTGTACTTCAACGCTTTTGGGAATATATTTTACCGTGGTCTTATCCCTTTTATCCAAAAAAGACAAAAAACAAAATTAATAAAACTAATTTAAATTGAAATAAATCTAAAAAATACCAAATGAACAGTAAAATAAAATTTAACTTTTCTAAAAATATTAAAATAAATAATGAAACATAAGAAAATTAAGAAAACTGAAAAATTCTACTTTTAGACCACTAAAAACAAAAATCTTTTGAAACTGATAGTGACAACTGACTCAGCTTTTGTTTTTAGCTTGTCAGTGGCAAGGACTAGGCTATCAGTGGGAACCTTGTTCCCATTGCTTGTTACAAAAACAACAAATGGTCGAATTATGGCTTGTTTAGTTGATGGATGATATGAGTGAAATCTCATATCAATAAGTTAACAAATCACCCTAAAACACATAGCAAATACCTAACTTTTATGCTATAAAGCAGTATTATGTGGTATGTTTTGTGTTTGTGCTTGTTTAGGTAAGAAGGAAACAAATTGAAAGCAAACAAGTGAAATCAAGCTAAAAGATGATGAAAAGACAATAGAAGGATCAATGGATTTTGGTACAATAGGCACCCCCACAACCAGTTGGGTTGTGGGGAGTCACATCAAGAAAAAAACAACAAACTTCAAGCACAAAATCACACAGAGATGCCAATATGTAGTTACTGATGAAAAAGAGTAAGGTCTGGGCACTTTTTTCTGATTCAAATGGTACCCAAGTGAGTTTCAAACTGGCAAGCTTGGTTTTAACACATCTAAACCACAAATATTAAGCACACAATCCTAGATTTTTTTTTTTGGGTAAAGGGGTCACTCCCCGATAAAATATATTAGAACCCAAAAACCATAGAGTACAATGGAATGTGACTGAATGTCACATTAACCTCGGGCTAACAAGAGCTCGAACAGCCTAGCATGAATGACAAACCATTCAAACTTATCTAGAGATTACATAACCAAGAACACCAATAGGGAAAAACCACCTAATGGTGCACAAACAACAAGAACACCTCATGGATTATTAAAAACAGTCTCCGGTAACTCCCAAAGACGAGCATATCTCTCACCATCTTTGGACTTCTTAAACTTGCATGAGAGCAGCTTTAAACGGACAGCAGAAGTAATACACTCACCCACTTGGACCACATTTCGCTTAAACTTTTTAAAAAGCCTCCAATTACGCTCTTGCCACATATAATATGTCGTAGCAGCCACAACCAACTTCGAGATAACAACAGCCGTAGTTCTCCTTTTAGCATTAGGGTTTAAGAAATCAATTATGTCATAAATATCTAGTGATAAATGAGATTGGCTAGTACGGCTCTTGACCTGATTCCAAACCGATGCAGCAAACGAACAAGAGAAAAATAAATGCTCATGCGAATCCGGTTGGCCTTCACATAAAGAGCACATATCTCCAATAGCTAATGATGCATCCCATTGAGAGAGACGATCTTGGGTCTTCAGCTTGTTTTTAACAATCAGCCACATGTTAAATGCATGCCGAGGAATGCAAAGGGGATACCACACCGTGCAATACGAAAGGACTACCACATCCATAGGACGAACACACGACCATACTTGATGCACAGAAAATCTCTTAGACTCAGAACCCACACGCCAAGCCAACTGATCTGGAGCCCCACCAAGAGGCTGCGCCATACATGTATGCAAAATAGAATATTTAGATAATAAGTCAGCAGGCCAAACACATGTACCATTTGCATTGATATCCTTAACCTTCGAATAAAGAGAAAGCCCAGCTCTATGAATGTCACGCATAGAAATATGTAACTCAAGAGGCCCAGCCTCACACCAATTATCAAACCATAGTGTGTTGGGAATAAGTTATGGGTCAGTTCACTAGACGCTGATAAGAAGAGTTCAAGCGCTGATAAGAAGAAGTTGGACGCTGACAGCCAAGCGTTGACATTTGAAGAAGTCAACGCTGACAGCCTTGAAGACAAGCACTGATGGAATATATCTTCATACGAATCTTTTTGTTTATTTATTTCTATATTTGTATATGGTAAAGATAAGTTCGACATTGTATTTTTCATTATTATCTTTACCTAGAATAGTTGATTCGTAGCTTATTGTACAAGACTTCTTAATCTATAAAAGAAGATCTTTAGGTTAATGTTCAATATAAGTTTTCACAAGTATTCGACGGTTAAACCTCTTTCATTGTAATCAAGTTCGATTATTCTAATACAAGTGAAAGTTTGTTTAACATCTTTGTGTTCTAGGTTAAGTGTTAATTCCGCATAACACTAAGTTACTTTATTCATAAGCAAAGGTTTCTCTACGTGTATTACATGATCTAATCTCGTATACACAAAGCTTAATCGATCTAAGTTTGGGATCAACAAGTGGTATCAGAGCTTGTTGAGAAACTTTTGATCTTTAAGTAACGCAAGAACCCTAAAACACCAAAAACCCTAAAACAACGAAACCCTAAATTTCTCAAAACCCTAAAAACATCATGTCTGGCTCAGAACAACCTCCTGCTCCTGTTTTGCTACAAAGCAACACCACAAACCCTAGTATCAAAATTCCCATGTTTGATGCCAGAAACTTCGAGCTTTGGAAGTCCAATTTTGAGCAATATGTAGCCATCCATGACTACACTCTTTGGGAGATTGTTGAATGGGAACACATTCAAAAAAGCTCAAAAGATTGCTAATGCTATTGCCGCAAGGGTAGCTGTTCCTAATTGTCCTGAAGCTGATAAGAAGGAAAGGCCTGAAGATGGAAGAGTTGTATCTGCTGAAGATATAGCCAAGAAAAGGGTGGACATGAAAATTTTGAACATCATGAAACACGCCTTGGGTCATGAGAATCAGCACAAGTACAAACGCTTTGAGTCTGCATAGAGCTTTGGGAAGCTCTTGAAGTAGCACATGGTGGCAATGCTGACACTAAAGAAGAAAAGAAGAAGCAACTCATGCATGAGTATGCTGTCTTTAAATCTCAACCTAATGAGAATCTTAGCAGTGTGAGAAGTAGACTAATTGACATTACAAGTCAACTTTCTTTTTTGGGAACACAAATTGATGATATTGACTTGAATGCTACTTTTCTCAAAAGCCTTGGTGAGGTATGGAAGATTGAGGCAAGATCCATTCTTGTCAATAACACCCACAAAACCTCTAGGTTTGATGACATCTTCAACAAACTAAGACTGTTGGAGAATGAATGGCTTTTGGAGAGTGATAATAAACCTTCCAGTAGTAACATGGCCTTCTTCTCACAAAGTAAAGGTCAATTTGACTCCATGAATTCCTATGGACATTCAGTCACTGGATCTACATGTGTCAACGCTGGATCACTTCCTATCAGCGTTGGATCACATTCTGTCAGTGCTGGATCATATCCTGTCAACGCCTCACACTCAAGCGTTGACACTCACAACTTTGGCGCTGATGGAACTAAACCTGCTGGTTTAGATCTAGATACTGTGTGTGCTTTCATTGCCTCTTTTCCCAGTGATTCAAGAATTACTTATGAGGATCTTGAGCAAATAAGTGATGAGCAATTGGAAGAGATGGATATCAAGTGGACTATGGCTCTTGTGAGTTTAAGAGCAAACAGGTTTAATAGAAGGTTCAAGAAGAAGATGACCTTTGATGCTAAGGATGTTGCTGGATTTGACAAATCCAAAGTTGAGTGCTATAATTGTCATCGTATGGGGCACTTTATGAGGGAATGTAGATCTACAAGAAGATCTGATGCTGGTAAGCCTTCAAGCCAAATGGTTAAGAGCCAAGATTCCAAGGCCATGGTAGCTGTTCAACAAATTGATGGTGTTGGAGGATGGGACTGGAGCTGGAACTTTTTGGCTAAGGATGAGGAAGAGGACAAAGCATTGGTTGCTGAAGTTAAAGAAGAGCATGTTGAATATGCTCTCATGGCACACTCCTCCTCTTCATCAGATAATAAGGTATATGATGATGCTTTCTGTTCTAAGGGTTGTCGTTTAAATACTGAAAAACTAAATAAGGAGATAGTAAAATTATTAGATGATGCAAGTTCTGAAAGATGCAAAGTATCTAATTATCAAATTGCTCTCACCCAAATAGAAAGGACAGTAGCTGAGTATAAGAAATTGGAGTTTGATTTAAAGGATAAAATAAATATCTTAAAACATGAGTTACATCAAAGTAAAGATATTCAAGATATCACAAACAGGGTTAATCTTGATTTGATAGCTAAGTTAGATGAGGCTAACAAAAATAAAGACAATGTGAGTCTTAAAATCCAGAGATTTGATAAGGCCACACAAACCCTGGGAGAGTGTGTTAGTAAACAAAGAGACTCTAAGGACATGAGTGGGATTGGGATGAAAGACTATACTGGTGTTCCACCACCAGCTGGGGATTTCTATGGTGTCCAATCAAAGGACTTATCTTGGACTGGCTTGCCAGAACTCCAAGAGAAGGAATTCATTCCTCCACCTAGAGTGACTTCCCCAGTTGAAGAGTATAAACAAAAACTGACTGACCTAGATGAGTGGAAGAAAGCTAACCACACTTTGTTTGTTAAGGGAGGTTTGTTGTGTGAAAGTCCAAATGAGCCCACACCAATCACGAGCCATGATCCTACACCTATTAAAATCACACACCCAACCACTGGCAAAGCTGTTGACCTTGGCTCACACACTGTTAGAAAATCTAGTGTTAAGTATGCAGAGATGTATAGGAAGACTAGGTCACCAAAAAGCCAAGTTAGTAACCATGGAACAGGCTTCTTTGCTTCTAGACCTAAGACTATGTCTAGAAAAGCATGTTACACTTGTGGTAGCTTTTCACATTTGGCATACAAATGTGTCAACGCTTCAAATGTCAACGCTGACAAGAACCATTTCAGTGCTGACAAAAGTCAACATAGGTCAAACACTGTCAGACACAAAACCTTTGTGAACAAAAGTTCACAAAGTGTTAGACCAGCCCCATTCTTTACTAGAGGGTCTAACACACATTGCCTAATACCTTTCCAAAAGACAAACACTTGGTCCAATAGGCAATGGGTTCCTGTAGCAAACCCTAGGTTTAACGCTGATAAAGGCAATCGGGGCGTTGACAAGAACAATTTCAGCGCTGACAGACACACTGCCAAACCTAGGTATTTGCAACCACAGGGAAAGGGGTCTAAAGCTTCTACTAGCTTAACATGGAGACCAAAACAAGACCAAAACCCTAATACTACTGGTCTTTCTATGACATGCAACAGGTTTCATTATATTTTAAAGGTCATGTCAAGACCAATTGGGGTTAACTGGGCATTTCATCCAAAAAGGGATGAAAATGGGGTTGTTATGAGAACCAAGTCTGTTCTTGTTGAACAACCAGATGAATCCAAGTCTTCCAAGGCTTGGGTTCCCAAAGAAAACTAATTCGTTTTCTTATGTGCAGGGCATTCAAAAACAGGTTAATGACTATGGATATTGGGACAGTGGATGCTCTAGGCACATGACTGGGAAAGAAGATTACTTGAGTAACTTCACTCCCATTGAAGATGGTGATAAGGTTCTCTTTGGGGGCGGATATGGAACTATCACAGGCAAAGGAACTCTTCTCACCAACAACTTACGTTTTGAAAACGTATTTCTGGTAAAAGAACTCGACTATAATCTTTTTAGTGTATCACAGGTGTGTGATAACAAGAATAAAGTTCTTTTTACTGATACTGAATGCTTGGTGTTAAGCAAAGATTACAAGCTCCCTGAGGAGAAATACATAGAATTTAGAACACCAAGGCATAAAGACATATATAATGTGAATCTTAATGGAATTAAGATGAATAATAAAATGTCATGTTTTTATGCTAAAGCTTCAGTAGATGAAAGTAATCTTTGGCACAGGAGATTAGGGCACATAAACTTTAAAAATATCAATAGACTTGTGAGACTTGGTTTAGTTGATGGTTTGCCTGAAAAGGCTTTCCACAATGACCACACTTGTGTTGCATGTCTTAAGGGCAAGCAGCACAAGGTCTCATTCAAATCTAAACAGGTGCACTCTAGCTCTAAACCACTTCACTTATTGCATGGACCTCTTTGGTCCAACTAATATAGAAAGCTTGAAGGGTAAATCATACTGCTTTGTCATCACTGATGACTTCTCTAGGTTTACATGGACTTTCTTTTTAGTTAAGAAAAGTGAAACTGCCCAAATTTTGATTGATTTCATTACCCAGATTGAAAAGAAGAGTGGTAATGAGGTCAAAATTCTTAGAAGTGACAATGGGGGTGAGTTTAGAAATCAGTTACTAGAGGATTTTTGTGCCAAGAAAGGGATTACTAGGCAGTTTAGCATAGCTAGAACCCCACAGCAAAATGGGGTTGCTGAAAGGAATAATAGAACCCTAATTGAAGCAGCCAGAACCATGTTGGCTGATGCCCACTTTCCTATAGCCTTTTGGGCTGAGGCTGTTAACACAGCTTGTTATGTGCAAAATAGGGCATTGGTCAACAAGATACATAATAAGACACCTTATGAGTTACTTTGGGGAAGGAAGCCGAATATTGGCTTTCTCAAACCTTTTGGTTGTCATGTAGTTGTTCTAGAAACTAGTGATGATCTAGGTAAATTTGATGCAAAAGGTGATGAAGGCTATTTCATAGGATATTCAGTGCAGAGCAAAGGATATAGGGTTTACATCAAGAAAGAAAAACGTATACTTGAAAAGGTACATGTTAGGTTTTTAGAGAGTAAACCTAGTGATCCTGAGAGTGGTCCAAATTGGTTATTTGACTTGGAACCTTTATCTAGAGCTTTAAATTATATGCCTGTTACTAATCCAGACATTGTGAAGGTAACTTCAAATGGTTTGGAGAAGAGAATTGGTAATGTTTCAGGTACACAGGTTGCTAAAAAGGATGTACCACAAGCAGTTGAGTCATCTCCCACACAAGAATATGTTACATTTCCCATATGGACAGATGAGTATTATGCTGCTGCTGCTGCTGCTGGAAAGGATAAAGGTGGTTCTTCAATACCACCAGTTGATAACATGCATGGTCATTCAGGCGCTGACAAGCACAATTCTAGCGCTGACAAGACCAATTCAGAAGCTGATGGCTCAAACGTTGACAACAATGATTCTGGCGCTGACAAAAGTAATTCCAGCGCTGACAAGCAAAATTCCAACGTTGACAACACTCATGAGCATTTCGTATCTTCCAATTTTGAACAAGGTGAACCTTCAAGAATAAATGAAGAGGTTCACGATGGAAGAGAGTCTGAAGAAGATATTAGCAACATGGAGGATGATATTGAAGATAACAAAATTCTTGAAAATGGAATTCCTAGATCTACTTTGAAGAATCATCCTCCCTCTCAAATCATTGGGAATATCATGACTCCTGTTCAAACTAGAAGATCTCACCAGACTCATGATAGCTTCATTGCTAATATCCACAAGAAGGTTGATACCCCTCTTGTACAAGCATGTTTGTTTGCCTGTTTTCTGTCACAACAGGAACCCAAGAAGATTTTTGATGCTCTCAAAGAACCTAGTTGGGTGGAAGCAATGCAGGATGAGCTTCACCAATTTGCTATACAGGATGTTTGGGAGCTGGTTGATTGTCCTAGATATGTGAGACCAATTGGGACAAGATGGGTTCTAAGGAACAAGAAAGATGAAAGGGGTGTTGTGGTCAGAAACAAGGAACGTTTGGTAGCTCAGGGATATACACAAGAGGAAGGGATAGATTATGAAGAGGTCTTTGCTCCTGTTGCAAGAATTGAAGCTATACGAATTTTCCTAGCTTATGCCTCTTGTATGAACTTCACTGTTTATCAAATGGATGTGAAGAGTGCTTTCCTCTATGGAACAATTGTTGAGGAGGTATATGTCATGCAACCTCCTGGTTTTGAAGATCCTGAGAATCCAGACAAGGTTTATAGAGTGAAGAAAGCTATGTATGGACTTCATCAGGCCCCAAGAGCATGGTATGGTACATTGTCCACCTACTTGGTGGAAAATGGTTTTAAAAGGGGCACCATAGATCAGACATTGTTTACAAAGAAGAAAGGTAAGGATGTCTTACTTGTTCAGGTCTATGTTGATGATATCATTTTTGGATCTACAAATCCAAAGATGAGTGAAGACTTTTCCAAGCTTATGACAGATAAATTCAAGATGAGTGCAATGGGTGAGATGAACTTCTTTCTAGGATTACAAGTTCAGCAGAAAGAAGATGGTATCTTCATCTCCCAAGACAAATATGTAGCTGAAATCTTGAAGAAATTTGGTTTTTCTCCACATGAAAAGAGTGCTTCCACTCCTATGGATAGGGAACACCCTTGGGGAAAAATTGGAGCTGGAAAAGATGTGGATGTTAGGAACTATAGATCAATGATTGGCTCATTGATGTATCTTACAGCCTCAAGACCTGACATCATGTTTGTTGTGTGTGCTTGTGCACGCCATCAAGTGAATCCCAAAGAATGTCACCTTTTTGCTGTGAAAAGAATTTTTAGGTACCTAAGATGTTATCCAGATCTTGGCTTATGGTACCCAAAAGATTCTCCATTGGAGCTTATTGCATATTCGGAGAGTGACTATGGTGGTGACAAGTTTGATAGAAAATCCACAACTGGTGGATGTCAATTTCTTGGGAGTAGATTGATTCTTGGCAATGCAAGAAACAAACAGTGGTGGCAAACTCTACAACTGAAGCAGAATATGTGGCTGCAGCTGCTTATTGTGGACAAGTCTTATGGATTCAGAACCAGCTGTTGGATTATGGGTATAATTTCATGCATACCATGATTTTTGTAGACAATAACAGTACTTTATGCATTATTAAAAATCCTGTACATCATTCTAAAACCAAACACATAGAAATTAGGCATCATTTTATAAGAGATTGCTTTGAGAAAGGTTTAATACAACCAGATAGGGTAGACACAGAAGATAATGTGGCTGATTTATTAACTAAACCTTTTGATACTGGAAGATTTCAATATTTGGTAACAAATATTGGAATGGTTAATCTCACTTAATATGTGTTTTGGAACTCTTTTTGTAAAAGTATGTACAGGATAATGCATTGTTATTAGTCTTTGTGATGATTTAGATTTTTCCACTTTATTTTTCTAACACTGACAAAGGTAAATTTAACGCTGACAAGTGTTATTTTGCCGTTGTTAGAGATATTATTGTCTAACGCTGACAAGAGTTCCTTCAACGCTGATAAGTGTTGTCGGGGCGCTGTCAGCAACAATGTTAGTTTTGTGGTTTTCAATCTAAATGTGTAGGTGGTGTTAGCTTTATGCCATTGGATACAGAGTTGCTTATGGATCTTTGAAGAGCTATTTGGACATGTTTTTGTTTATGGGTGATGGTTGGAATATTTATATTCCTATCTTGACATAAATTTTTAATGTTCATATATATTTTGAGAAACTCATGTATCATAGTTTAAGGGGAGGTTTAAGGAACCTTTAGGACTCTTGGGTATTCTTATAATACTCTCATCACAATTCTAGATTGTGTCCACAGGTGAGTATGGGTTAGTCTTACTAAACCATGAGGCACTGTAGCATGCAAAGTTGACAAACTATGCATGCTGCCAAGACATTTTTTTTTGGCCTAGAATTGGTTGTGGTCTGTTGGGAGCCTTGGGAATATTTTTGTTATGGGTTTACCTGGGAGTTACAAAGGATTTTATGAAATAACTTTGTTGGTAAGTATTTTGGTTAGCAAGGGACACTTGAGGACATTTGTGTCTATCTTGCTTAAGAAAGTGTGCATAAGTGGACAGTGCTTGCCGCCCAGTAATTATTATCAACTTGCAGGATATTTCCCTTAGGATAAATTACTTTGTTAAGGTCTTTTTCTTTTTAAATATTTTTATTTTTAGACGCTGACAAGTTTTTCTCCAAACGCTGTTAAGACCAATCGTGACGCTGACAAGGCTTTAGGCAAACGCTGAAAAGAAAATATAGCCGTTGGGCGTTGATGGGTTATTTTTGACCGTTGACACCTAGTGGGCCCTACCCAGTTGTTGTTTTTGACTAATCTTTGGCCGTAATTTTTGGGGAGTTGTTACTTTTAATTAATGCATGAGATAAGTTATATTTGATTCAATATTTTCATCATTACTCTTTGAATATAACTGCCTCATTTTTGACCAATCATAATCATGCATCTCTCCTATAAATTTGGCTAACTTTTCATTCTGGGTACTCATATTTTCTTGTCTAACATCTTTCTCCTAGATTTTTCCCATATCACATAACCTAAACAGCTTTCAACATGGCACCAAAGTTCAACTCAAACAATCTGACATTGGAGTTCAAGAGCCAACATAATATCGTAGCTTACTTGGACGCTGATAATGATTTGTTCCCTCAGTATTCACTAATGGTGGCCTATTTAAATGCATCCTCCATAAGGTATGCACTTTCTCATGAACCACTTGTCCCTGTCGCTCATATTAGACAGTTTTGGAACACTGTTAGTTCCACAACAACTAATAATGTGACCACATTAACATCTACTGTTCATGGAAGAACATGGGTGGTCACTGAAGCTTTGGTTCGCCAAGCTTTGCGTCTTAATGACGCTGATGGTGTGACTACCCTTGCCACTGCAACAATAGAACAAGGTCTTAGGGAATTGGGTTATCCTATTCTTGCTGATAAAACTTTAAATAAATATCATAAGCAGGAATTTCCCTCAGATTGGAAATATTTGATACATGTCCTTCTTCAATGCTTAAGTCCAAAATGTACTGCTTTTAATGAAATAAATAGGTCCATTGCAAGTGCTTTGGTTTGTATGTCACGTGGGCTTAGGTATAATTTTTCAAAAATGATTTTTGAAGGGATGTGTAAAAATAAGGGAAGTAAAATGACTTTGGCTTACCCAAGATTTTTGCAAATGGTGTTTGATTTACAAGAATATTGTCTTAGGGATCATGACCATTTTTATGAGATCCCTAAGCAAAAGAAAACCATTTTTGACAAAATGATCTCAACAAACAGACCTATACCTCTCACCCAAGCCATGCTTGAAGTAATTCAGGCTGCCCAACCACAACCAGACCCTGCACCTCAACTTGAGCCTGTCCTTGAACCATTACCTTCACCTGAACACATGGACGTTGACCAAGCCAATGTCAACGCTGACACTCAATGTGTTGGTGCTGACACAGCCAATCCCAACGCTGATGACATCCCTGAATAATCCCAAACACCCCTTAACCAACCCACACCCACACAATCTACATCATCTTCCACCCCCTTACAATCTAGGTTGAGAAAACGCCAAAGGACTGCTGGAGTGTTCTCCTCTAGTGGTCCTAGCCATGTTGCAGAGAGAACCACCTCCACAAGTGTGGCTGGTGACATGGATGAGGCTGGGGCTATTGGCACAGGCTTAGATGCTGGTCAAGACAGTCCCAACATCATTAAGACCTCATCCATGCCCTATGATTCTATTTTGGGAGGTCAAATCCCCATTCTAGCTAAGGGCAGATTGGAACCTATGACATTGAATGAATTGACGGCTGCTGTTATTAGCTTGTAAAAGCAAAATGTCAGCCTTGTACAAATTGTCAATAATCAGGGCCGTGAACTCCAAGCATTGAGGGAGCGGGTAACTGTTTTGGAGAATCCTAGTAGCAGGAGTAGAATAGAGGAATCTTCCAAAGGGGAGGATGAAGAGGATGAGCTGATTCATACAGCCAGTGAGAAGAGTTCACAATTTAGTGAATCTTTAAATGTTGCTGAAGCACTCACCAACTTGAAGAAGCACCCTGTCATTGATACATCCAAGGTAACCCCTTTGAATTTGGATGGGTCATTTACAGCAGTGATGGAACATTTTACACAGGGCGCTGTCACAAGTAATCTTGGCGTTGACAAAATTTTGGATGCTGACACATCCAGCGCTGACAAGAGTAATCGGGGCGCTGACACAGGTAACTTGAACGCTGACAAAGTTGCAGGTGGTGTTGATGTATTCCAGTCATCAGCAATCATCAAAGATGTGTCTACACAGGTATCTTCTTCTACTTTACCTACCATTGATCCAAAAGACAAAGGTAAAGGAATTTTGGTTGAAGAAGAGGTTCCAAAGAAGGATGCAGCCCAAATTGCATTTGATAAACAATTGGCTGAACAACTTTTGGAGCAAGATTTGAAGAGAAGTGGGACATCACCATTTGTTGCCACTTCTGAGAGTAAGGAAGAGAGTGATGATGAAAAAGAAGGAGCTAGCTCAGATTCAAGTGTTCAAATCATTGAAGATCCAGAAAGACTTGAATATGGGGATGAGTTGGCAAAAGAAAGGTTGAGAGATTTGAAGATGCAGGTTGATTTTGACCTTCCAGAAATCACCAGAATGTACCATGCTTGGGAAGATAAGGTATTTGACAACCCAGGGATGAGCTTATCAGATCAAATTTGGGGGTTGGAAATTCTTCTCAGGGTACAAGATGATATAAAGGTGATTTTGAAGTATAATGCACAAGAGGTTAAGACTTGGCTTAGAAGAGATAGCAGGCCATTGTATTACAAGTTGCTTAGATGCCATCAACCTGGATGGACATACAAGAAGTTGTTAGCTTTATCTTTTGAGGAGCTAGAGTACAGGGCACATCCTATTTGGAGGCATGTGCAAGAAAATAATGTCTTACAGTTTCTTTCAGAAGAAAGGAAACAGGAGCTTGCTGAGGAAATGCAGATTGCAAAGGAGATGAGGATTGCTCAAAGACTAGTGAAGAAAGGAGATCCTCTCCAATTTCCCAAAGATATGGATATGTATGATCCAAGTGAAACTGTCATAAGGAAGCATCTCAAGCTTTCTCCATTGGAAGCTTCAGATTTGGTTAATGTAGTATCTCTAGATGCCAGAAATCCAATCATAAGTTTTGATGAAGATGAGTGTGGATTTTGGAAGATTGGCAGATTTGGGAAGGAGGTACACATTTTCACTTCGATTATTTCTATCGTTGCAAGCATAGACAGAGAGGACTTGGTTCATCTATGGAAGTTGATAGAGGCCAAGTACAAGGCTGAAGCACCTACTTCAGCAACAGGAATAAGATTGTGGCACGCATTTTTGACTTTGTGTGGTCCAAGGGAAGCAGATCCTGCCATATGGAAGGATCTTGAAGATGACCTCAGTGATCTTCATTGGAGGCTTTATTCTACTTGTGGTGTGTTTCATTTGAGTTCTACCAAGTTCTCAGAATATCTTCTTGTGGATGCTGATTATTACTTGTCCAAAGAAGTACTGGAGAAGATGAAGGAAACACCCTTGGAGATTGATTACACTAGTGACGTGGCCAAAGACTTGATTAGATATGTTTATCACCAACATAAGAAGTTTTTGTAAGATTCCTCCTAAGCCTTATGTATTTATTCAGAAACTTGATTATTGGAATAGATATCAAGTTTAGGGGAGGATTGTTGGGAATAAATTATGGGTCAGTTCACTAGACGCTGATAAGAAGAGTTCAAGCGCTGATAAGAAGAAGTTGGACGCTGACATCCAAGTGTTGACATTTGAAGAAGTCAACGCTGACAGCCTTGAAGACAAGCACTGATGGAATATATCTTCATACGAATCTTTTTGTTTATTTGTTTCTATATTTGTATATGGTAAAGATAAGTTCGACATTGTATTTTTCATTATTATCTTTACCTAGAATAGTTGATTCGTAGCTTATTGTACAAGACTTCTTAATCTATAAAAGAAGATCTTTAGGTTAATGTTCAATATAAGTTTTCACAAGTATTCGACTGTTAAACCTCTTTCATTGTAATCAAGTTAGATTTTTCTAATACAAGTGAAAGTTTGTTTAACATCTTTGTGTTCTAGGTTAAGTGTTAATTCCGCATAACACTTAGTTACTTTATTCATAAGCAAAGGTTTCTCTACGTGTATTACTTGATCTAATCTCGTATACACAAAGCTTAATCGATCTAAGTTTGGGATCAACATAGTGAAGTTGCAGAACAATCACCAACCACACTCCAAATGAATGGACGAATAACTGGACGAAGCTCAAGAAGTTTCCTCCAACCCCACGACATATTTCCACGCATAGGGATATTCCAAAAACTACGGCCTTTAAGCTTATACTCGTGGATCTACTTTAACCACAAGGACTCTTTCAAATACAACAACTTCCAAATATTACCAATCATAAGGGCAGTGTTAAAATATTCTAACTGACGAACACCCAAACCACCCTTATTCTTGGGAAGACACACAATATTCCAAGCCACCTTAGATTTACCTTTCTTCAGCGGACCATAACACCAAAGGAATCCACGCATGATTTGCTCAATATCTCGTAAAACACAAGATGGAATAATAAACACGGGCGCCCAGAATACATGCATAGACCCCAAGACTGACCTGTTGAGCTGAAGACGACTGACAGTAGAAAGGGACTTGTTTTTCCAGTCGTCAACCCTGTTCTAGACCCGTTCAACAAGTTCCTTGCAATCACGGATCAATAATTTGTACGAGATTAGAGGGACACCCAAATAATTAACCGGGAAGTGGCCCTCTTCAAACGGGAGCACCATAAGAATGTCACGCTTTACATAATTCAACACGTTACAAAAGTATGCAGTACTTTTCGGTAAACTAGGATGTAAACCCGAGGCATCCTTGAACACACAATCCTAGATTACCAATAACTTTAACAACTTACAAGATTTTGTAACAAAAATCACTAAAACCAACTAGATTTAGCATACTGATGTTCTAAGCTGAATTTTACCTAACTTTTAACATTCAAATCCTATTTTAAACCATTAAACTTGAAACAACCTACTGATAAACCTTATTACTACCTATTTAGAGTGTGTTTAACTGATTTTAACCTACCTTTGTGTCACCCAATTCAGCTTACACCATAAATCCAAACACCCCTTAATAACTGATTACAAAAATTTTCAAAGAGATTTTTAAGCTACTCAATTCCAGGCTTAATAAAAGCTTGTTAAACATACATATCACTAATAAACTAAACATAAATAAAGCACATACTATCATTCAAACATATTCCAACAAAAGACAAAAAATCAAAAGTCATGCAAAGGAGGGTTCAAGCCCATGTTTGTACCTTACAAGACCCACATCTGGCCCCCACTATCGCTGATAAGCCATCTCCATCAAGCAGGAGGCTTGAGCTTATGTCTTATGTGTAGCTATTTGGATGTAGAGAAAAGGTGGGGACTACAACAGTCCTACCACCATAAATATCTTCAAACAATGGTACATGCTAAGAGCAACACACAAGTGAAACTACCAAGAAGCCTATGCACAAGCTTGTTTGTCAAGCAAGCTTGTGTATAAGCTTTTGGAACAGTGAACAACTAGGAAACAGAAAAATAGAGTAAACACTTGGAAAAATTTTTGGTACACAAACTTTTGAAACTACTTTGTAACCAACAGAATTAAACAAGACCCTCAAACCACTCACAAGATTTGGCTTTCACTTCATCTTGCAACTAGAATAAGGAATCTTGGGTCCTAAAAACTTTTTGCAAAATTTCTTAAACAAAAACCTTTGATAACTTAAAGTAACTTGCAAATAATGTAAAAATTAAACTAACAAAACAGTAAAGAGGAACTCAGATATGGATTGCAAAGGTTTTAATCATACTTTAACTATTCATAAAAAAAAGTTTTTTACAAGAGCCAAAAATCTGGAACATTGAATACAGCAACATACGGCTTGTATTTATACAAGTGAAAGGAAAGTTCTAGTAGCTAAAACCCTAATGAACAAAAGCCCAAAAATGCCCTAGCATCATTATTCGAATATCCCAAGTTTGAAAGTGGGTCAAATGTCCTCATGTGATCTTGTCCTTGTGCCAACTGCTATCTAATGATCTTGGACGTTGAGAAATACTTTGGGAGCAAGAAAATGTATCTAGCCGTTGATCTGGTCCCCTTTTGGGGTTTTGTAGAAAGGGACGTGAGCAGGGGACCCTAGTACCAGTCACATGGGTTGGGTTGTGGGGTATTTGGGTAGTGGGTTATGGTGAGGATAAGTAGGATTAGTGATCTGGACAGTTAGAGGGTTAATTATCAAGTGATTAATATTTCCCCAAATTAGGGTTCTGGGTTCTTAGGTGTGTGTTTAATGTGTGTTTTAATTAGGGTGAGGTGGATTAGAGATGTTTAGTGGGAAAAAGTATTAATAATACTTTTTCAAAAACATGTATTAAATAAATCTAGTTTTGGGGTAGTGGAAGGTGACGTGGGTAGGGGAGTTGAGGTGGAGTGTTGTGATTGGGTGGTGTGATGACATGGATGGCTGTGACAGGTGGATGTAGATTTCTTGTCTGGACAGGTTTAGTCCCCATATTCCCATAATATGTTCAATTAAGTTTAAATAGCCATACTCAATATCCTTTGTAAAACAACTTTGTATCTTCTCATTTTGGCCACCAAAAGTTATGAAAACTTGTTTCAAGGACCAAATATGCATAATAGGCATTCTTCAAGGGGTTCTTTTGACATGTCTTCAAACTTCAAGGATTAATCTTGTACAAATGAGTTCTCCAAGGGCCTTTCTTTCCAAATCTTCAAAGACGAGGGACCAAAGTTGACAATCTTCAAAACTTCAAGGGTATTTGTGGAAATTTATTTCTCGGGTCCGGTTCTTTGTGCGGCTTCGTTTCCCGTGTTCGTTTTTGCTTGATTCTTATGATCTTTTGTTGATTTCACGATATCCGTTCCTAAAATACACAATGAACAAACACGAGCATATTTTGGGGTATTTTAATGATATTTTAAGCATTTTAAGCTCGATTTGTACGATGAGACTATGTATAATTGCAGTCTCATCACTCCCCCATACTAAACCATTGCCGTGTCCCCACGCAATGCTAGAATTAAGTATCGTAGAACTTCCAAAATTCATTTTTATGTGACATATATTGAAAACGTAAACTTAAATAAACTACTACACGTGTTTTAGACATAATGTATTGCTTTCATCACGATTAAGTGACTTTTATGGTCAAAGAATAAGAACACGTGAATGCCTCATAGAGATAAGTTCTTCATCCTCGATTTTAACCCAATTCCATGTTAAGCGTGTAACGAGATCATTGTCATTATAAGTTAGTAACACAATCATTACTCATGAGTGTTAATTATGTACTTAGACTCCCTTATTCGTAATTGGTATCTCTTATATTTTATTTTTGTCATAATGATCACGAGGATACATCATTGACTTATTTTGATATTTTATTAAGGCCAAAAATAAAGTAGGACGATTTAATTGATAGTTAGCTAAAGGACACGATTTTTTAAAACAGCTTCTCGTAATCTCTTTAAGTTCATATCTTGGCATAACTTGTTTCGTAGATTTAGACCTTTCTCGGACCGATATTTGGCATGTACTTCATAGTTCGAATCTTGGAAGACGTTTTTGATATAATGGTCTTCTGTTCATATAGGTAATTTCTTCAAACTTGGACCACGACTTCATCATTTTTCTTCAATCTTTATTTGGGATTTTGATATACAACGATCCGCCTCATTTTCGGACTTGGATATATTTATCCTCATACCTTGTTAGGGTCTTTTTGGATATACTTCTCCATGATCTTTAGGGGTGTATATTTCTTCTCGTCGTGTGTCTCGATCCTTCATATAGATTTTGGAATAATGATACTTCACATCATCTTGGATCTTTATCAACAAAATGGAGTTCCTCATGCCTTGTTAGGGCCTTTTTGGAACTTTGCCAATATTTGCATCCCGCTTCAATAAGTTATGCCTTAGCTATGAACTGTATTCGAACACGAGCAACTTTTAAACGATCTTGGGCTAGAAGCTAAGTAACCTTTTAAATCGTGCGACCTTACTTATTGCATTTATTTAAACAAAAGCGTTGGGTGAATAAGCTAATAATTACTACACATGAGATCGTGAAAGATTACGTAACTTATACTTAACTCTATCATTTCTCGTACTCATTTAAGAGACTTAGCCTAATTAAAGTTAAGGAATAGAAGCTAAGTGCTCAACACGCACGGTCGAGTCAAAGATTACTCTTATTCTCACCATCGGAAAACCTACATTTGTATCTTAAACAGTTATGAAAAAACAAGAAAAATTTTAAAATTTTGGCCATTTTTAGCCTTATTTTGCAAAACACGATAACAAAAAGATGAATATTGTATTGCATGGTGACGTAAGCAAGGTGAAGTGTCTACTCACCCCCCCCCCCCCAATACTAAAACTAAACATTGTCCTCAATGTTTCGAGTCTAGGGGTGAAACACCCCCATACTTGAGACGTAGGTCGAATGCTTAATCTCGAGCATGGAAAGGGTAAAACGAATAACCTAAAAGCCGTTTATGAATTATGCTAATAAGATAAATGTTAGAACATAAAAGGATATCATCGGATATCGGAATCATCAAAGGCAACGATCGAAGCTCGAGTGATCCATTAAAACGAACACGAGAGGCTTCAATGATGACGATGAACCTAATGAATGACAATCACAAACAACCACGAAACAAAGGTTGTAAGAGCACAAGTCCCCTCGTTACACTATTAGAAAGCAATAATATTTACAAGGATAAGCATGAGAATCCCCCACGAGGCACCTTGTTTTTGATAACCGAGTCAAAAGCTCGACTCGAATCCCCATAAATGTGATCATTTAGGGATAATCATGGTATGGTCATTTTTGGTGGGGCTTACATGATAAACAATGCCCAAAAGTACGTGGAGTACTTTAAAAACCCGATAAACGTATACAAGGGTCAAAGATAGTGTCTTCATTTTCGGATGAAAGACGAAACAACGTGTCGGGAATCTAAGTTTTTTAGAATTCCCTTAGTCATAGATTTAAACCTAAATAAGCTGTTTGATATTAACTTTCCTGTGCCTAGGAGACAGGCAAGTAACCCAAGACTCACAGAGCTCTAAGTCTCTATGAGCAACCACAGAGGAGTCCATGTCAGAGACATTGTAAAGGAAGTCGAAGATTACTTGAAGACATACTCATTGGTTGTGTTAGATAACAACCAAGATGTATCAGGGACTCTGAGTGGTTGAGTGTTAACATGGGTGGCAATACCCTGTTAACACTCAGTACACTTTGGACATACCTAAGTGTTTAGGCGGGAAGTCTCACAGCCTAAAGTACAAGGAATGAATAAAAAGGAAACTATGTCAGCTTTGTTTCCCTAAAGCGTTGTGGCAGATGATGAGACTGCTTTTATACATAGTCTCATCTTCCAAATAGGGCTTAAAATGCATTAAATATCATCAAAATACCCAAATATATGCTTGTGTTTGTTGCTTGTGTATTTTAGGTACGGGTATTGAGAAAATGACAAAAGATCACAAGAATCATGTAAAAACGAACACGGGAAACGAAGCCGCACAATGAACCAAGCCCTAATGAAGACTTTCCCAAGATCAACCCTTCAAGATTTAAAGAATTATGAAGAAGGGTCCTCCAATTATGAAGAAGTGACACTTTATACCCTTGTATCCTCATAATTACAAGTTTGGTCCCTAAAGTTTGTCAAAATTACACAAAGAACCCTTAACTTTGAAGATTTGGCAAGTTTAGCCCCTCAACAAAGCTAAATTGTCAACCAATATCATCCACAAAGTCAAATACATCATGAAGTCCTTCAAAGTATAAGAAATGACAAGTTTGGTCCTTTGAAAATCTCAAAATTACAAAAAGGACCCTCAACTTTCAACATTTGGCAAAAATGGTCCCTCAATCATCAAGACTTGGCAATTTCAGTCCTCCAAAATGCCAACTATGCAAGTCTAGACCATTATCATTGAAGAAAATACCAAATCAGTCCTTGAAGAATTCAAAAATGGCAAGAATTACCCCTGATTTCACTTTGTAAAAGTTTTTGGGCCAAAAATGTAAAAAGGCAAAAGTTGACAAAGCTGATTAAGGCGTTGATAGAAGTTTGGAAGGCATTTGACAAGTTTCTAAAAGATGGGGGTGTTAAGCTGGCAGGCAAAGAAGATACCTAGACCAGTGACAAGCTGCCATGTGTCCCACTCACATTCTCCACCAATCATACTCCACCATTTTGCCATGTCACCTTCCACTTAACCGGATTTAACAAACTTAATTAATTAAGTTTAAAAGTGGCGGTTAACATGTATTTAAACTTAAAACAAGATCAAAACCTTGTTCTTGGAGTTCATAATCCGAATTGGGGATTTACTAATTACTATGAATTAGACCATGATCTTGTCCAGTTTTGTGATTAACCTCAACATACACATATCCCCACTTCAAAAACCCTTGCCACGTCACTCATGTGCTCACATGATAAACCCTTGCTACACACTTTTGGGGAAACTGCCAAAACAAGCCAGCAAATCAACCATCCATATACAAGCTTACATTTTAAGCTTTGTTTGAGCCCTTAGATCAAATTCCAACAGCTACCCACCCCACAAACGTCCAAGGAAACATCACATGAGTCCAAGGTTTTCAAATTCTACAAGGGCATATTTGGAAGATCAAGTAGCTAGGGTTCACGTTTTTATTCAGTAACTTAGCTCATTGTATGCCTATATAAAGGCTTAGGGTTCCAACATTTAGTTTTTGATTTTGATTTTTCCTTGTTCAAGTTTCTGTAAATCCCATTTTCAAGTTTAATGAAATTGAGTTTGAAATCTTGAAGAAAAGTCATTGGCCAATCTTATTTACTGCTTTCATTTGTTATATGCTTGTTAGTTCTTGAAGTTCAAAACCTGTTTTCAAAAGAGGAGTGTGCAAAAGTTTGCATATTTCCTCATTTTCTTGATATTTTGCTAAGTCTTGTTCCAATCTTGGAATTCTTGGGCTATAGGGCTGATCATAGCATCCTAACTGAGTTGGTTAAGGTTTGGTGAGGCTTATAACTTGGGGATAATCAAGTGTGGGGTAACAAGTTTGCATCAATCAAGTTTTTCAAAGTTTCTGATTTTTATGATATTGTGCTTAACCCTTGTTCAATCTTAGCAGGCTTATTGTGGAAGCTTGTGCTTGTTCTTGCTAGCACATAAGCTCAAAATTCGTGGGTGTGGATGTACATCCATGAGGTTTGCATACTTAATCTTAAAATCTGCTTAAATTGTGATTTTTGGTGATATTTGTATGAAACTTGTGTTCTTGTGAATTTTGTGGCTTGTTCTTGCTTGAATCTGTTTATTATACTTGTTTGAGTGTTAATTGATGCTTGGTTGGCCTAAAATCTCACTTTGTCTTTGAAAATTTTGATTTGGAAAAGTTAAAGGGGTGTTTGGGTCTACTGGTTTGTGCTTGCATCTTGTTATTGTGTTGTTAGTTTGTGTTGTTTATGCTTTGTATCTGCTATACCTTTGTTTGAGAGTGTTTTGCTGCAAGTTTCTGAGTTTGAAACCTTGAATCAAACAAATTGCTATATCTTGTTGAGTTGACTTATTTTTGACCTAAAATTTTGGGAAAACCTAGAGTTTATGCATGTTTAGGGATAAAAGTTGTTAAATCATCATTAATATAACATGTTTGAAAGATTTGGAGTGTTGAAATTGGCTTGTGTGTCAAATACATCAGCAAAAGTAGAAATTGCATGTGTTAGTGTTCATCAGTAACTTTCATTGCTTGAATCTTGCTTAATTCTTTGAACCAGTGCATGAAACCTGTTTAGACTTGCTTATTGGAGTTTATTATAGCTTGTGTGTGCATTTGGTTGAATTGGGCTGGCTGATTTGTGCTAAAACTGCTCATAAGTGCTTAACTGCTTATTGTTCATGTCTATATCATGTCTGATGATTAATTGATTAAACTGTATCAATTGGGTGTTAGTGATTGTGTTATTTTGATTGTGATTGACTCCTTTTGATCCAAAGATCATTTGGGTGCCTTTGTGAAATCTGAATCTCCAAAAAAGTCACTAAAGACAAAAAGTCAAAATACTCAAGCAGTGGAAAAAGTTTCCACTGCTCAACATCCAAAACTAGCCCCTGCTAGTGCAAATTTTGTCATCAGCTTATCAATAAGCTATTCTAGCTTATTCTGACTTGCAACAACTTATTTTTTGTGATAGATCTTCATTATTTGACCCATTTAAGTAGACTGGAGCTTATTGGACTTTGACTTTGACTTTTTACTAGAAAACCAACTTATTTGACTTTTAACATAAGTGCTTATTTGATTTTCCAGCTTATTGAGTGTGCTTATTGAGTAGGTTTTTGGTTAGTAAGCTTAGTTTTGTCATAAGAAACATTTTGCAACTTGAATCAGCTTCTGAGGTGGTCGAGATCATAAAAACGACTATTTTGTCGTTTTGTAAATAAGTTTGTGAACTGTTTCTGGCTTATTAAGTGGGCTTATTTGAAAATTCTTTTTGCAGAAGTCTGATATGAGCTTAAACTCATATCCTTTTATCAACAAATAACCCTAAATCATGAAGCAAAATACCCAATTATCTTGTAAAAAGCAGTGTTATGTGGTATGTTGTGTTTGTGTGATCTTATGTAGGTAAAAGGATACAATTTCAAGCAAACAAGGAAAAATCAAGCTCAAATGGATGGAAAAGACAAAAGAGGATCAAAAGTGACAAGACTTTGAAGTTCAAGGACCTATCTTGACAAGTTATGAAAGTTGAAGGACTTAAAGTGCAAATAATGTAAAGTCAAGATTCAAGTCAAATTTGGTCAACTACAAAGTCAACTCAGTCAAAGGGCCATTTTGTTGAAGAATCAAAGTTGAAGGGCCAAAAATGTCAAAAGGATTAAGATCATAGCTTGAAAATACAATCTGCCAAATACAAGGACCAATTCTGCCAAGTTTGGAAAGTTTTGCAAAGTGTAATCCATGTGAAAAAGGGCTCAGCCAATAAGAAGAAAGGAAACAAGTCACAAGGATCAAGCATTAATTGGCCACTACCGCCGCCACATTTATTATCACAATCTTAACAGTTTGATCCGTGTGACACCGTCACAACAAATCAAAGGCCGCCACGTGTCCTTCTCTTTCATAAAGAAAATTGCCAGGATCGGGATTTTTATAGAGGCCGTTTCATGAGGAGATTAAAACATCAAAGTTGCTCAGTTTTGAAAGACGAATACAATGGTGCAATCCAATTAACAAATTTTCCATCCAATCATAAAGGCCCAAATCTGTTCATAACCTTCAAAGTGGGATTTTCAGATTTCTCCACGTGTCAAGCTATGATTGGCCCTGACACGTCACCAACCCTAACTAACTCTCCTATCATGCCTATAAATAGATAGCTTGTACCTCATTTCTCATGGTAGCTTAAAATTCTAAAAACACATAGTTAACTTTTCCTTTCCATTTTTCCCTCACTTTTCCCCTAACTACTCAAGAGTCTGACAAACTCTTGAGTCAGTTAGTTAGTTAGTAGTTTGTAACAACCTTTTGTAACTGAATTCCTGCAATAAAATTCAAATTTCCTTTTCCCGCCAAATTCTATTCTTCAAAATTCCAGTTGATTCTTGTTGCTGTTGAGTGTTCTTGTTGCTTATTGATGTTTGTTATGATCAACCATTGATCATAGCTTAGATTGGTGAAGTTTTGTAGCTGTTTGATCAGAATTCAAGTTTTTCCATTGTTCTTGAAGATTTGTAGCAGAATGTTGATTCCAGATGAATTGCAGTTGATTGTTGATTGATTTTAGTTGATTACTAGTGATAGGTGGTGGTATCACTAGTGCAAGAGAGCTCAGCGCTCCTCTTCTTCCCAAAGGATCTCTTCATTAGGTTCTATAGCTCTTGATTTTTGTTCCTCTAAATCAGTCAATTGCATGCTCAATTCTCTAGTTTAATCTTGATGGCTGCCTGTTTTACTTGATAAGTAGTTGATGTTTGATTGATTCTAGTGTGAATTGTAGCTTGTTCTTGCATAATTGTGTTCTGATTTGTAGTTTCTGCATATTTTCAGTAACTTGTTAGCCTTATAGCTCACTTTCAGTTCTAGCTTTGGTTATTGTTTGTTCTTAGCTTGAATACACTTCATTTTGTCCATTGAAACTAGTCTACTAAAGCTTTTGTATCAGCTTAATCCAGTACTCAATAAGTCTTTGTTAAATTTTGATCAAAACAGATAAAGGAGTGTTTGGGAGTAGTTATAAAGTAGATTTCAAGTGTTAAGATTTGGTGTTTAGAAGTTGATTTCCAGTCATTAGGTGATAACAAGTGGATTTAAGTCTTTTACAAGTCATAAAAACCGTCAAACAGGCAATTGGCATAGAAATAGTTTGGGTCATATATCATTAGGCTTTGGTTTTGAAAACTTGTTACTTTCAATTGCTGAATTCTCCTTCATTATTTGATGAAATTCTCCCAAATTTGTTTCTAGTTATAGCTTACATCATTAACATTCAGTTTCTAAGAGGAAAATATACAGTTTTAGGAATTAAGCTAGAAATAAGCTTTTTAGTCAAGGTTTGAGCATTTGTCATTCTCTGAGACAAAGTGCTAACTGTTTTACTGGTTCTCTTAATCCACTTCAGAAAAGTCATGATTTTCTTTCACCAATCCATTTAGTTAGTATTGAATATTAAGTTTTGAAGTTTTGAGCTTTTTCATAAAAGTTGGTCAAACTTGGTCAACATAAGCTCAAAAGAGCTTATTTCAGATTTTTCATTCATTACTTGATGAAAATGGTTCTAGTTTGATTTCCCGTTCTTGTAATCAAGTACTTAATCAGTTTAATCACAAAAATCAAGTTGTGACTGTTTGGAATAAGCTGTAGCTTATTTTGTGCTTATCAATAAGCACTCATTTGCTTATTTCTGACTTTTAGCTTAAATCTTTGAACACACGTTGCTTAAATTGAATTAGAAGAGTTTTGCAAGTGGTTTCAGCTTATTTGGTTGAATAATAAGCTCAAACGAGCTTATTCTTCCCTTTGTCCCGTTTTTAGTTAAAACTTTAGTTTAATTGCACTTTAGTCCTTTCTTTTCAATAAGTGTTTATCTTTGGCTAATCTTGCTAGTTTTTAGGGTTTGCATATATTCAGTCCCTGGACTTTGAAGTTTGTTAAAATTCAGTTTGTTAGTTTGTTAATTTGTTACTATTTGGTTAGTTTGTTACAAGTTTTTACATAATTGGTCCTTTTAGTTAACTGTTTTGCATTAGTAGTCCTTGTAACTTTTAGAATTTACATTTCAAGCATTTACATTTCATAGAAATTACATTTTCAGTCCTTTTAGTTTTAAGTTTTGCATTTTATATTTTACTTGGATAAAAATTTGGTATTTGCAACTTGTTTTACGTATAAGTAGGTTTATATTTTTCATTTTTAAATAGTGTTGTTTGAATTAGCAATAGATTACCAAGTAAGCTTGAACAACCAAGAACAATAATAAATCTGATATTGATTGGACTTTCTATTGGTTAAGAACTGAGAAAACGAACTTGCATTATACTACATTTCAAATGGCGCCGCTGCCGGTTCTTTGACTACACGAGAGACTATCGAATGACGGTTTTCATTGGCTTTTGGGATCTGTTCATTTGGTGAACGTTATTTTTACGTATCATAAATCAAAAACAAATAAAAAAATCAAAAATATAAAAATATATAAAAACTAAAAAAAATTAACAAAACAATTCTTTTCCTAAAGAATTGACCAAAAAAATTAAAAAATCCAAAAAGCAATCTTTTTCCTAAGAGATTGCACCCAAAAATATATATTATTGGATTCTCTCGGTTTTTATGTACATATAGTATTTTCCTTTAAAAAACTCATAAATACAAAAATATTTTCCATATATTATTATAAGTAAATACGTATACGTATAAGAACAATCAATCTACATATCTTCCATAAGTATTGCCGAGGCAATACACCGTGTTGAGGGGCGTTCCGGTCCTTGACACGCGTATCGATCAAACAAAATAAAGCAAGAATAGATAAATACTCTCAATAAGCAACAATTCGAAGAATACGAACATTTAAGTGAATAGAAAGGCGATGTGCTATAAAATGCCATCTAAGGGTCAATAGGTACTTAAGTGCTTCGCGCCACCTAACCCCCCGTTCACTTGGGAGTATTCTAAGAAGGAAAGCTTCATTGAGGGTCTTGCACCCAAAGTAGTAATACATATATTGATATTTTCTTGTGGATATTTAATATCGAAACTCGAAGAGGATAATCTTATTCTTTTCAAAGTCACACGAGAGCTTCTCTCTCATTCCTCGTATTGAGTTGCATGCTCACTCGCGGGCGTGCACAAATACCGATTGGTGTACAACCTCTTCCTCCGAAAAGGAAGAAAAAGAGAAAGAGTAAGACCACCACCGTCCACCAAGCCGATCACGAGAATCGTGCTTTGTCACCACCACAAGAAGCCATGGCTATTGATAATCGTACTTTGTATGAACGTATGCAATCCAACATTCATGGATATGCTAGTGCCATTAAGATTCCCGACTTTCCCGCTAACACATTTGAGTTACATACATCTATGATCAATATGGTTTCTTCATCACCTTTCTTTGGAAAACAAAATGAGGATCCCCATGCTCACCTTAAGAGATTCCTTTCACTTTGCAATACCATTAAGCATAATGGGGTTCCACATGAGGTCATTAGATTGATGTTAGTGTCATTTTCCTTAGATGGGAGTGCTAAGCATTGGTTAGACACCCAACCACCCGATAGTATCACCACATGGGATGATTTTACCACTAAGTTTTTGAACAAATTCTTTCCTCCACAAAAGACTATGGCTTTGAGGAATTTGATTATGAGCTTTACACAAAAACCTAGTCAATCCTTTGGAGATGCTTGGGAAGAGTATAGTGAGTTGTTGAGGCGATGCCCTAACCATGGAATGGATGATCTAGGCCAAATCAATACCTTCTACAATGGCCTTAAACCTCACCACCAAGATTCACTAAATGCTTCCGCGGGAGGGAGTATTCATTTCAAGACATACCATGAGGCTTTGAACATTATTGAGACTAAGGCAATGGTTCAAACAAACGATCCATTTGAAGAAAGAGTTCATGTTATCCAAAACACTTCTCAAACACCTTGTGAACTCCAAATTCTTCAAGAGATCCTTCAAACAGTCAAACAAGGACAAGAAATGACTCAAGGCATGATTCAAGATTTTAAGAGCATGACATTGAACAATTCCTCAAATAATGTGAATGCCATCACCATTTCTTGTGTTACTTGTGGAGGCCCTCACTCTTATGAACAATGTGACAAGGTGCAAGGGTATCAAGGGGAATGTTATGCTTACCAAGAGGAACACCGTGAACACTTCAAGCCTAACATCAATCCAAATAACCTTTCTTACAAATCTCAAAATTACCTTACTCCACCCGGCTTCCCACCCCAACCACCCACCCAAATTCCACAAAATCCTCCTCAAATTTTAGCAAGGAATCAAGGGCAAAGACAACCATACCAAGGAAATAACTACAAGGCACCCAATCAATTTCAACCTCAAGCAAATACCTTTTATCCACCAAATCAAGGATTTAACTCCCAACCTTTACCTTTCCAACCTCAAGGTTTTCAAGGTTATGTGCCACAAGAGTTAAACACAATGGATCTTTTGCAAAAGATGAATCAAGAGAATGAAAGGAAATTCCAAGCTATAGACAAGAAAATGAATGACCAATTCAATAAGCTTTTAATGGCGGTAAATCAAAGACCACAAGGGGCTTTACCTTCCAACACACAAACAAACCCTAGGGCCAATGTTAATGCTATTACAACAAGGAGTGGTACAACAACAAAGGATCCTTCACCTCCTAAACCTACTATTGTTCAACCCACTTGTGCTCCTACTTGTGATAAGCCTTCTACTTCTACTCCACCTCCTCAAAGTGCTCCTATTCACTTAAACACACCTTCTCAACCACCTCATACTTCTCCTTTACCTTCCACACTTCCCAATGAAGAGGCTAACAAAGACAAATCTTCCACCATAACACCTATTCCACCTACACCAAAACCTACTCTTCCATACCCTTCAAGGTTGAAAAAGGACAAGTTAAAGAACAAAGATGACATACAAGTCTCCAATTTCTTAAGGATGTTCAAGCAACTCAATATCAACATATCCTTTGCGGAAGCTCTTGCTTATATGCCAAAGTTTGCTAAGATGTTCAAGGATTTGCTCTCAAACAAAGAAAAATTGGTTGATTTGCCCAACACATCACTTAATGAAAATTGTTCCGCGGTGTTACTTAAAACCTTACCAACAAAACTTGGAGATCCGGGGCGCTTCTTGATACCTTGTAATTTTCCCGGTGTTGAAAATTGCATGGCTTTGGCGGATTTAGGGGCAAGCATAAATCTCATGCCTTTATCGGTTTGGAAACAACTATCTCTTCCCGAGCTCACTCCCACTAGGATGACTCTTGAATTAGCCAACCGAACCATAGCTCACCCCGTAGGTATAGCGGAAGATGTGTTTGTAGGTGTGGATAAGTTTACCTTTCCGGCCGACTTTGTAGTGGTCGATTATGACATGGATCCTAGAGTGCCTTTGATTGTTGGTAGACCGTTTTTGAGAACGGGTCGTACCTTGATAGATGTGGCGGAAGGAGAATTAATTATGAGAGTAGAGGATGAGAAAGTGGTGTTTAAGTTAGGGAAAGTTTGTGATAGAAAAGAGGTTAAGGAGTCTAGACCTTGTGAGACTATTAACATTGTAGATGTGCTAGATGAAGTGTGTAATGAACACTTTCATGATGCTTGTAAGAATGCTAGTGATGAGATTCCACATGTTGAAACCGTGGCCTCAATTGCTCCCTCTTTAACACCTTTTGGAGAGAGTGATTTCCTCTTGGAGGAATTTGAGTCCAACTTTCTTGGTGATGATGATTCTCCCATTAATTGGGAAGAAGATATTCTTAAAATCCAAAAGTTGCTCAATGAGGACCCTATTCCATCCCCTATTCCACAAGAGATTACCATTGAGGAACCTTCCATAGTAAAACCTTCCATAGAGAGTCCACCTCCCATTGAACTTAAGGAACTTCCATCCCACTTAGAATATGCTTTCTTAGAAGGAAAAGACCAATTACCGGTGATTATTTCTAAGGAATTGAAAAAGGATGAGAAGGAGCAACTTATTGAAGTCCTTAAGAAACACAAGAAAGCCTTAGCATGGAAAATATCCGACATAAGGGGAATTGATCCACATTTTTGTACTCACAAGATCCTTATGGAGGATGATTATAAACCCGCCATTCAAAACCAAAGGAGAGTTAACCCAAAAATTCATGAGGTTATTAAGAAGGAAGTGATTAAACTCTTAGATGCGGGTATGATTTACCCCATTTCCGACTCTCCATGGGTTAGCCCGGTTCATTGTGTTCCAAAGAAGGGTGGAATCACCGTGGTGCCTAATGAGAACAATGAGCTTATTCCCACGAGACTTGTAACCGGTTGGAGAGTTTGCATTGATTATAGAAAACTCAATGAGGCAACTAGGAAAGACCATTTCCCGCTTCCCTTTATGGATCAAATGCTTGAACGCTTAGCGGGAAATGAGTACTATTGTTTTCTTGATGGCTTTTCGGGTTATTTTCAAATACCCATTGACCCTAAGGATCAAGAAAAGACCACATTCACTTGTCCATACGGTACATTTGCTTACAAGAGGATGCCTTTTGGCCTATGTAATGCACCGGGGACGTTTCAAAGGTGCATGATGGCGATTTTCCATGACATGATAGAGCAAACCATGGAGGTTTTTATGGATGACTTTTCCGTATTTGGGAACTCCTTTAGCTCTTGTCTCACCAATCTTGAGAGAATGCTTAAGCGTTGTGAGGAAACACGTTTGGTGCTTAATTGGGAGAAATGTCACTTTATGGTGAAAGAGGGGATTGTTTTAGGATACAAGATATCCAATAAGGGATTAGAAGTTGATCGAGCTAAAATTGATGTGATTGCTAAGCTTCCCCCACCCACCTCGGTTAAAGGTGTGAGGAGTTTCTTAGGTCATGCGGGTTTTTATAGGCGCTTTATACAAGATTTCTCTAAGATAGCTAGACCGATGACTCATCTCTTGGAGAAAGAGGCTCCTTTCATTTTTGACCAAGCTTGTTTAGAATCTTTTGAGACACTTAAGGAAAAATTAACAAAGGCTCCCGTTTTGGTTTCTCCAAATTGGGAATTACCTTTTGAGCTTATGTGTGACGCTAGTGATTATGCGGTGGGGGCCGTCTTAGGACAAAGAGTTAATAAGCATTTCCAACCTATACACTATGCGAGTAAAACCATGACCGGTGCACAACTTCATTACACTACCACGGAAAAAGAGTTGCTTGCTATAGTATATGCTTTTGAGAAGTTTAGACCATACCTTGTGCTTTCCAAGACCATAGTGTATACGGATCATTCCGCTCTCAAGTATCTTATGACAAAACAAGATGCTAAGCCTAGGCTTTTGAGATGGGTTTTGTTGCTTCAAGAGTTTAAGATAGAGATTCGTGATAAAAAAGGGGCCGAGAATTTAGCGGCGGATCATTTGAGTAGACTTGAGCATCCTTTTCAAGGAGATTTCCCACATCAAGAAATCAATGAATCCTTTCCATTAGAGGAGCTCATGTCTATCTCTTCCCAAGAGGATGCCACACCTTGGTTTGCGGATATTGCAAACTATCTTGTGGGCAATGTGCTTATTGAGGGTCTTACTTACCAACAAAAGAAAAAGTTTCTTAAGGAAGTTAAGCATTACTTTTGGGATGATCCATATCTTTTTAGGCAATGTGCGGACCAAATCATTAGACGGTGTGTAGATGGGCCCGAGGCATTTAAAATCTTAGAGGCATGTCATAAAGGACCTACGGGTGGACATTTTGGGCCTAACTACACCGCCAAGAAAGTCTTTGATTCGGGTTATTATTGGCCTTCCATTTACAAGGATGCTCAAGAGATGGTGAAATTTTGTGATGTTTGTCAAAGACAAGGAAAAATTACACAACGTGATGAGATGCCACAAAATTTTATACAAGAATGTGAGATATTTGATGTATGGGGAATAGATTTCATGGGACCTTTTCCATCCTCTAAGGGCAACAAGTATATACTTGTGGCGGTGGATTATGTGTCCAAGTGGGTGGAGGCTAAAGCCTTACCTACTAATGATGCTAGAGTGGTTGTAAAGTTTTTGAAACAATTGTTTGCTAGATTTGGTGTACCTCGGGCCATCATAAGTGATCGTGGTACGCACTTTTGTAATGATCAATTCACGAGAGTTATGAAGAAATATGGAGTGAATCATAGACTTTCTACCGCGTATCACCCTCAAACAAATGGTCAAACCGAGGTCACAAATCGTGGTTTAAAGAGGATTTTAGAGAGAACGGTGGGAGAGCATAGAGCTTCTTGGTCGGATAAGCTTGATGATGCTTTGTGGGCATTTAGGACGGCTTTTAAGACACCAATTGGTTGTACTCCTTATAGGCTTGTCTATGGAAAAGCGTGCCACCTCCCATTTGAGTTAGAACATAAGGCATCTTGGGCTCTCAAGTGGGCTAACTTTGATTTAAACCAAGCTGGTTCACATAGGAAAGATCAAATCAATGAGATGGATGAGTTGAGAGCTAATGCCTATGAGAATTCTTTGCTTTACAAGGAAAAGACTAAGAAATTGCATGATGCTAAGATCAAGAATCGTGAGTTCAAAGTTGGAGAGCCGGTTCTCCTCTTTAACTCAAGATTGAAGCTTTTTGCGGGCAAGCTTAAGTCGAGATGGTCCGGTCCATTCACTATTGCTCAAGTGTTTCCATATGGAACTCTTGAGTTGTCCCAACCCGATGGTCCAAATTTTAAAGTGAATGGTCACCGTGTTAAGCATTACTTTGGGGAGGACATTTCCGTTGAAATGGTCCAAGAGATCCCCATTTTCCCCATGAATTAATTCATTGAGGGACGAGTCGAGCTAGAGACTCATTAACTCAAGCATCGTATAACTAGGTTTAGAGTGTTGTAGGTTAGAAATAAAGGCATAGATTTGGAGATAAGTGTAGGGGCGACCTTCTTTTGTCTTCATGCTTGTTTGTAGGGTTGCTCACTCATCTCATGCTTTGGAGCTTATGGAGGAGGCCCTTGTATCCGGTTCACTTCGTTACTTTAGTGAATTTTCATTGACACTTTGTGCTTAAACATGATTTCACTAATAGTAGTCCTTTCCTTAACTTGGGTTAAGCAAAGTCTATTCATTGTCATAAGTGTAGGGGAAGTTTTTATACTTCCATGCTCTTAAACATTGAGGACAATGTTTAGCTTAAGTGTAGGGGGGTCTTCTATCGAAGTGACCTTACCTAGAACTTGTCATTGTCTTGCATGATAACATGGAAAATTGAATTTTAAACATTTTTCAAATTTTTGATCTACTTTGGCCAACAAAAATATGCATTCATGATTTTTGCATCAATCATTTTTCATTTGCATAACACATTTGCATTGTATATATTTCTTCTTCTATTTTCATCAAAAATATATAAAAAGGAAAAATATAATAAAACATGGTTTTAACAAGTTTAGACTTCTTTGACATATTAGGCCCGCCATGGATATTTTGACTCAATCCGAGTTTGCTTATTTTAGCATTCTCTAGCTAGTATCCTTAACCATGTAGTCCTTCATTGGTCTATTAGGCTAAGCTTCCACCAATTTCATTCTTTGAAATTTTAAATTTGTGGAGAATGGGAAATGATAGAGTTGAAGCAAGTGTAAAAGGGCTAGATAGACTTCATGGCAATTACTTGTGGCTAAACCCTTCTCTTCTTGACCTCTATTTTCTTCGCTTGTATATAATTGTTAATAAATAATCAAGTACGGTTTTAATTGGTTCGTAATCTCTTATGCATTTTTGGCTAATCATTCATGGTTAATATGAGTACGTCTTAAGATTCTAAGTTAGCACGTTTTATGTGTACTAGTCTTATGTCATGCTCCATATTTAGCGGGTGTTTTTCCTTTTCTTCTTTGCAAATTTCTTGGTGAGGAATAAAGAAAAATAAGAGCGGCTTATGAAAAAAAATGAGTGGCTAGAAAAAAAAAAGAAAAAGAAAAAAAAAAAAAAAGTAAAAAAAATAATGCAAGACTCCCAAGAGGGGCAGTGTGGTGTTAATTATAGTGACTATTGAGTTCCAATATTACCTTGACGGGTTGCGGGGATTCAATAGATTGCTCCAATCCAATATTACCTTGACGGGTTGCGGGGTCGAAGATCCAAAATCTCAAAAAGATGCGGATGTAAATTATTGCGTGAGTTTTATTTTTCTTTCCTTAGCGAGTGTGTAGCTACTTATGAAAGCATGACATGAGGATTTTACACATAAGGCGAATGACTTATTACTCTTAATACGGACTTGTATTAATTGTGAGCGGTTTTTCAAGTAATGGATGAGAAGATTACTTAGGATTAAAACCGTGCTTCCTTATTTTTGGATTTTACATTTCTTATATTTCACACTTTAATAATGACAAATTTGCCCACAAGCAATTTGCTCAATTAATAACCGGTTCCACATTTAATTGTCATGAATAAGTTGATGCACTTTTTACTTGTGAATGCAATGATCCCATTTACTAGCTTGGTATGGGGAAAGTGAAACTTGAGGGTGATAAGTGTCCATGGTACCCAAGCCCTAATCCAAGTCATTGAGTTCTTTATGAGTTATTTCCATCAAAACCATTTCAAGAAAAATCAAAAAGATATAGATAGAAGTGTATTTTGATTCATTGCATTATTAAAAGTCAAAACCATGCATCATCTAGTTTAGAGTAGTGTAGATGCATCTCATATGGCCAAGATGGATTAATTATGAGGGAAATGTAAATTTTTAAGCCTTGAAATATAATATTGCATGAGGACATGGCAATGCTCAAGTGTAGGGGAATTTGATATGAGCTTAAACTCATATCCTTTTATCAACAGATAACCCTAAATCATGAAGCAAAATACCCAATTATCTTGTAAAAAGCAGTGTTATGTGGTATGTTGTGTTTGTGTGATCTTATGTAGGTAAAAGGATACAATTTCAAGCAAACAAGGAAAAATCAAGCTCAAATGGATGGAAAAGACAAAAGAGGATCAAAAGTGACAAGACTTTGAAGTTCAAGGACCTATCTTGACAAGTTATGAAAGTTGAAGGACTTAAAGTGCAAATAATGTAAAGTCAAGATTCAAGTCAAATTTGGTCAACTACAAAGTCAACTCAGTCAAAGGGCCATTTTGTTGAAGAATCAAAGTTGAAGGGCCAAAAATGTCAAAAGGATTAAGATCATAGCTTGAAAATACAATCTGCCAAATACAAGGACCAATTCTGCCAAGTTTGGAAAGTTTTGCAAAGTGTAATCCATGTGAAAAAGGGCTCAGCCAATAAGAAGAAAGGAAACAAGTCACAAGGATCAAGCATTAATTGGCCACTACCGCCGCCACATTTATTATCACAATCTTAACAGTTTGATCCGTGTGACACCCTCACAACAAATCAAAGGCCGCCACGTGTCCTTCTCTTTCACAAAGAAAATTGCCAGGATCGGGATTTTTATAGAGGCCGTTTCATGAGGAGATTAAAACATCAAAGTTGCTCAGTTTTGAAAGACGAATACAATGGTGCAATCCAATTAACAAATTATCCATCCAATCATAAAGGCCCAAATCTGTTCATAACCTTCAAAGTGGGATTTGCAGATTTCTCCACGTGTCAAGCTATGATTGGCCCTGACACGTCACCAACCCTAACTAACTCTCCTATCATGCCTATAAATAGATAGCTTGTACCTCATTTCTCATGGTAGCTTAAAATTGTAAAAACACATAGTTAACTTTTCCTTTCCATTTTTCCCTCACTTTTCCCCTAACTACTCAAGAGTCTGACAAACTCTTTAGTCAGTTAGTTAGTTAGTAGTTTGTAACAACCTTTTGTAACTGAATTCCTGCAATAAAATTCAAATTTCCTTTTCCCGCCAAATTCTGTTCTTCAAAATTCCAGTTGATTCTTGTTGCTGTTGAGTGTTCTTGTTGCTTATTGATGTTTGTTATGATCAACCATTGATCATAGCTTAGATTGGTGAAGTTTTGTAGCTGTTTGATCAGAATTCAAGTTTTTCCATTGTTCTTGAAGATTTGTAGCAGAATGTTGATTCCAGATGAATTGCAGTTGATTGTTGATTGATTTTAGTTGATTACTAGTGATAGGTGGTGGTATCACTAGTGCAAGAGAGCTCAGCGCTCCTCTTCTTCCCAAAGGATCTCTTCATTAGGTTCTATAGCTCTTGATTTTTGTTCCTCTAAATCAGTCAATTGCATGCTCAATTCTCTAGTTTAATCTTGATGGCTGCCTGTTTTACTTGATAAGTAGTTGATGTTTGATTGATTCTAGTGTGAATTGTAGCTTGTTCTTGCATAATTGTGTTCTGATTTGTAGTTTCTGCATATTTTCAGTAACTTGTTAGCCTTATAGCTCACTTTCAGTTCTAGCTTTGGTTATTGTTTGTTCTTAGCTTGAATACACTTCATTTTGTCCATTGAAACTAGTCTACTAAAGCTTTTGTATCAGCTTAATCCAGTACTCAATAAGTCTTTGTTAAATTTTGATCAAAACAGATAAAGGAGTGTTTGGGAGTAGTTATAAAGTAGATTTCAAGTGTTAAGATTTGGTGTTTAGAAGTTGATTTCCAGTCATTAGGTGATAACAAGTGGATTTAAGTCTTTTACAAGTCATAAAAACAGTCAAACAGGCAATTGGCATAGAAATAGTTTGGGTCATATATCATTTGGCTTTGGTTTTGAAAACTTGTTACTTTCAATTGCTGAATTCTCCTTCATTATTTGATGAAATTCTCCCAAATTTGTTTCTAGTTATAGCTTACATCATTAACTTTCAGTTTCTAAGAGGAAAATATACAGTTTTAGGAATTAAGCTAGAAATAAGCTTTTTAGTCAAGGTTTGAGCATTTGTCATTCTCTGAGACAAAGTGCTAACTGTTTTACTGGTTCTCTTAATCCACTTCAGAAAAGTCATGATTTTCTTTCACCAATCCATTTAGTTAGTATTGAATATTAAGTTTTGAAGTTTTGAGCTTTTTCATAAAAGTTGGTCAAACTTGGTCAACATAAGCTCAAAAGAGCTTATTTCAGATTTTTCATTCATTACTTGATGAAAATGGTTCTAGTTTGATTTCCCGTTCTTGTAATCAAGTACTTAATCAGTTTAATCACAAAAATCAAGTTGTGACTGTTTGGAATAAGCTGTAGCTTATTTTGTGCTTATCAATAAGCACTCATTTGCTTATTTCTGACTTTTAGCTTAAATCTTTGAACACACGTTGCTTAAATTGAATTAGAAGAGTTTTGCAAGTGGTTTCAGCTTATTTGGTTGAATAATAAGCTCAAACGAGCTTATTCTTCCCTTTGTCCCGTTTTTAGTTAAAACTTTAGTTTAATTGCACTTTAGTCCTTTCTTTTCAATAAGTGTTTATCTTTGGCTAATCTTGCTAGTTTTTAGGGTTTGCATATATTCAGTCCCTGGACTTTGAAGTTTGTTAAAATTCAGTTTGTTAGTTTGTTAATTTGTTACTATTTGGTTAGTTTGTTACAAGTTTTTACATAATTGGTCCTTTTAGTTAACTGTTTTGCATTAGTAGTCCTTGTAACTTTTAGAATTTACATTTCAAGCATTTACATTTCATAGAAATTACATTTTCAGTCCTTTTAGTTTCAAGTTTTGCATTTTATATTTTACTTGGATAAAAATTTGGTATTTGCAACTTGTTTTACGTATAAGTAGGTTTATATTTTTCATTTTTAAATAGTGTTGTTTGAATTAGCAATAGATTACCAAGTAAGCTTGAACAACCAAGAACAATAATAAATCTGATATTGATTGGACTTTCTATTGGTTAAGAACTGAGAAAACGAACTTGCATTATACTACATTTCAAAGTCTTTGTTAGGTCAAAAGAAGCTTGATTGTAAAATTTTAGCTTATGGCATCAGCTTATGGCTTAATGGGCTCAAAAGCCCATTAAGAATAAGCTGCTTATTATAAGTTGGCTTATTTCACATTTTCAGCTTTTGGACCTTTGGAAAAAGTAGTTTAAAATCAAATTTTGAGTCAACCTATGCTTTTTGGGCTTATTTTGAACACTTTTTCTTATTGGGCCTTAATTAAGCCCAATAAGGGACTGTTTTGGGTTTGGCCCATTTTCTAGGCCCAATAGGGGTATTTAGGTAATTTCACTTTCATTTCTGAGTTATTTAGGTTAAATTAAGCTAGTTTACAAGTTTTTAGAATTTTTTATAATTTTTGGATTTTTAATATAATTTTATTATTAAAAATTAAAAGTCTGATTTTCTAGGTTTTTATATTTTTCCTAGGTTCTAAACACTTAATTATGATTTTTGCAACTTTCCAAATATTTTTTAGGTCTTTTAGTTATTTTCTATAATTAATTTAAGATTTAATTGATTTTAGGAGTTTTTAATTGTTTAAAAATAGTTTTAATTGGTTTTAAAATTTTGAAAAATAGTTTTTAGCTTAATTAGAGTATTTTTGAGGTTTACAAACTTGAAAATATTGTTTAGGGCTTTTTAATAATTAATTTTGATTTTTAGGGCTTTAATTAGCATTAAAAAGTCATTATCTAATTAATTAAAAGGTTTTTGCAAGTTTTGATTTTTTTGAAAACTCCTAAATTATTATTAGGGATTTTTGGTAATTTTTAGAAATTTTTAGGTTAAAATATTAATTTTGGTGGTTTTTACGACTTTACGTGTACGCCTTTTTAGACTTAGTTTAATCCGTCTTCATAATCATCATTCTCTTCTAATCCCTTTTCTATTTTTCTTTTCTCAAATATAATCACAAATTAATCCATATCATTACACACATAACACACTAGCCTCCTTGAGAACGAACTTAATTGGTCATTAGTGCTCGGTTTTCCTAAACCGACACTTAATACTCGCCACTTTTGTTGCTCTTTTCCTAAAGGGTAGCAAAAACACAACATCATTTTGGCGCCACTGCCGGGGAGGCGTGTTGTGTTTTGATTTGGCATTGTTGTTTTTATACTAACCATAATTAGTATTTGTATTAGTAGCACTCTACTAATACGTATTATCGATTTTCGGTTTTTGTGTGAATATTATTAATATATTGTATACGTAGAACAATAAATTCACAAGTACTCCAAATACGTCAGAAATCACAACCTTGACTTGGGAGGTCATTACCCAATCATTGTATTCGAATCTCAAACCAAATAAAAAGGCAAAAATAGATAAATACTTCCGTGAAGCTTAATCTTGAAAATACAAACTATAAGGTGGGTATAAAGCGGATATTATAAAATACATCCTAAGGAAAAAGGCTCTTAAGTGCTTCGCGCCGCCTCGTTTCCCCGCTTGCTTGTGAGTATTTGATTGTGAGAGCTAATCGAGTGTTTTGCCGCCCAAAGTATTACTAAGTATCATATATATTTTTTTGGTTTCTATTGATTAAACCCTCTTGAACGATTTGGTGTTCCACCATCGTTCTAAAGTCATCGAAGGCGTTCACTCCACGTGATAGTTTTCATTCCTTGAGGCTTCTTTAATCAAGAGATTTGATTAAGGAGGAGATTTGTAGATTTTTGTCTACTTAATACATTTCACCAAACTCCAAAAAGGTTAATACAATCAAAAACCACAAAAAAAAATTGAAAAATACAAAACACCAAAAAGAATCTTCTTTGCTCGTCCCCTCGTTGTACGTGACGTTTATGCTAACTCGAAATCAAGCAAGACGTGCACGTAAACGAAAGAACAAAAATCCCACTCCCAACAATTCTAGTGAGGAGTCTCCTATTGACAAACCCATTGTAAGAGAAGCACCAACCATGGCGAATCGAACTATGATGGAGTTACTTCAAGCACCCACTGAGGGTTATGGAGAGGCTATTGTGATTCCCGCTATCCTTGCGGAGAATTTTGAGGTGAAAACGGGTTTGTTGTCCATGATTCAAAACAACAAATTCCGTGGTGATGAGAAGGACAATCCACACAACCATATCCGCCAATTCAATCGTCTTACCGCTACTTGCAAGTTTAAGGATGTCTCTAACGACTCGATTAAGATGATGCTTTTTCCGTATTCCTTAGCGGGGCCCGCTAAAATTTGGTTAGAGAAAGAGCCACCCAATTCTATATTGACGTGGAAGGATCTCGTGTCTAAGTTTGTGAACCAATTTTTTCCGCCCTCTAAGACTACGCACTTGAAAAACGAGATTTCAAAGTTTTCACAAGAATTTAATGAAAGTTTTTCACCGGCTTGGAATAGGTGATTGTAGTCCTTTTATGTATACTTTATTTTAGGAAAAACAAAGCAACACAAAATAGTGGAAAGTATTAAGTACGACGGTTTAGGAAAACCGTGCACAAATGACCCTTAATCAAATAAAAAGAGAGAAAGTTCGTTTCCCAAGGAGGTATATGTGTGTGGATTAACTTGTAATTATTTGATATTAATATTGAGAAGAATGGGGGTGAAAGGATGAAAAGACGGTTACGTTAAAATTACACTACGACGTAAAAGACGTAAACGTAAAGTCGTGAAAAACTACCAAAATTAAAAATTTAACTAAAACCAAAAACAAAATAAATAAAAGATTGAAAAGAAGTCAATAATAATATAAATAAAGACAAAAATCCAACAAAGATATTTTAAAACCTTTTATTAATTAAATATTTAATTTTAAATACTAATTAAAGCCCTAAAATTAAATATAACTAATTCAAATGTCTAAAATATGATTTTATTGAATAATTACTTAACTTATATTATTAGAAGACTAAAAAGTAATTTTCCAAAAATTAAAACCTATTAAAACTATTTTTAAAACTCTAAAAATGATTAAAAATGATTAAAACCTAATTAAACTTAAAATAATTATAAAAATAAATCTAAAAGCTATAAAAATATTCTAAAAATGGAAATAGTCCTAATTAATGATAAAGAACCTAAGAAAAATGAAAAAGAAAGAAAAATAAAACTTTGATTTTTTATAATAAAATAATATTAAAATAATGCTAAAAATAAAAAGTTTCTAAAATTAATTCTAAAAAATTCTCAAAAATCCTAAATATTCTAACTAAGAGAAAAACACAAATTAGAGCTCCTAAAACCTTTTAATTAATTTTATATTAATTTTTAAAGTTGCTTAAAAATCCTAAAATCTTATAAAATTAAAAATAAGCCAAATTAAAAACCTAATAAGCTGTAAACCTCAAAATGTTATTTTAAAAGCTAAAAATTATTTTTCCTAAAAATTTAAACTCTTTTTTCTATTTTTTAATGCTTTTATAAAAAACGGCTAATAAATAAATTGTAGAAAATAATTAAATAAAGGGAAAAAAATGAAACTAAGCTGGAAAAATCTATAAGCCTATAATGGTCCTAGGAAAAATCAAATAAGCCAAAAACGCAAATCAAATAAGCTGGAATGGGGGAAATAAGCCACGGCTTATATTAATAAGCTAGAAACCAAAACGTGTTAAATAACATTTGAAAACAAACATAAACGTAAAAAGATATCTAGATTAGCGGTAGAGCTCCTAACCCTCCTACGAGAGGTCTGGGGTTCGAGTCCTGCTACGGGTATTCTTTTTGCTCTTTTTTTCTTTTTATTTTTTTTCTTTTCCAAACCAATCAATGACCTTGTTAAGCTAGAAACTCAATTCAAACTTCCTTTTTGTCCAAGATTTAAACAATTTAGATCACAAAATGTGCCCAGTTAGGCTATGTTGCTGATGAACAAGTGTGAGTACGCACTTGTGCACTTTTTGAGCCAAGAGGGGCCTGGCTTGCTTTGTTTGGTGATGTATTATGGAACAACAGGCACCCTTGTGCTTATTGAAGCACAAGGAGTCAAGATATAAGCAAATACAAACACTTAGCAAGCAAAATAAGCAATCAAAAGCACACCCAAGCCAATATCAAGTTTCTGATGTAAAAATGAAGGTCTGGTGGACTTTAGAGCTAAGTTACTAGCACTCTAATGAACTTCAAAGGCCAAAACTTAACATACAAACTCACCAATCAATGTAAAAACCAAATCAAACCTTAACTTACCCTAACACTCAACAGATTTGCACAATCATGCATCAAAATCCCATGAAATTCAAGCAGAAGGTGACAATGCAGATTTTAAACACACTTTTCACTTTTTAATGCACAAACTTGTTGCCAAACTATCCAAACTTACTTACCAACTAACTAAAAACCTATCTTAACCTTTTTGAGTGACTCTAACATGTTTTAAAATCACAAATTAAGATGTCTCCCCTGCTAAAACTTGTATCCAAACAGCCCTTTAAATCTTGAAAACCAACTTTTAACAAATCAAAACAACCTAAAACCTATTCAAACTGATCCATATGATATCTATCATGCATATAAACACCAAAGAGCATGAATCAAGCAGCTCTAACACACTTAAAGTACCAAATCAAACAAATCACATATAACTGCTATTTCTGAAATTTCCAAAAGGAAAAAGAGTGTTACCTTAGGGCTTTACATCCAAAGCCCTAGTGGATGTCAATCCACCTCCTTATGCACCCGGGTGCATGCAGATCCTTGGATCAACAAACAATCAACACCTGCTTAAATCAAAACAAAAGAAGAACACACAAACACAAGCAATAATATATATTTCTGATTTTTTTTCCTTCTTTCTTAAACCTTTCCAAAAAACTTTTAAACCTTCTTAACACGTTTCAAAAACCCTAGATAACCAATTAAACTTAAACCTCTTGACACTTAAACCCTGAAACAGATTACACCAAATAACCTTAATTTCAGAAACCTTCAAACAATTTTGAAAATCAAAATTACTTGACCAAATAGAAAATGGAACTCAGAATCAAGCTTTTACACAACACACAACTTTTTATAAACCTAAAAAGGAATTATACTTGTTTAAAACAAAAACCAAACTTTTATTTCATAAAAAAGGTATTACAAGTGCAAAGCTTGAAAACTGGAACAAGGGAAATCCACAAGTCGGATTCTCCTTTTATACTAATCATAGAACATACTAGAATCATAAAATTACAAACCCTAATACAGAAAAATCCCAAAAATACCCCTAAACCTTCTAGACGTTTTTGAGAAGTTAGCTGTCCAAATTTGATCTCCACCGTTTGTTTTTGCGTTGTGATGAAGCAATAAACCTTGGTGGTTGATTTGGGACACGTCACATGCCTTGGAGCCCAAGGAGTGATGTGATTGGTGGAATGGAGAAAAGGGGGTGGGGTCCATAAGCGTGGGATTGGGGTTTTGAGGTGTGGGATGGGTTTGTGTGTGTGGGAATTAAGCGTGTGTAGGTTTAATTGAAATTTACCCAAGTATTAAGTTGGGTAATTTCTGGAGGTGTAAAAAGATGTACAGTAACTATCTTGATCCGAATTTGGGGGAAACACAAGTGTTAGGCGCGTTTTCTGTTTGAATGTTTCAAAGTTAACACATTTGGTCCTTGTGTTTTGGGTTTTGTGGCATATAAGGTTTTTCAGCCCTAAAACCCGTTTTCCCTTGTTAATAACTTTCCACCTTTTACATTTTTGGCACAAAACTTTAGAAATAGGTTTCAAAGGATTGTTTTTGCCATTTTGAGTAATTTCAAGGGCTGATCTTGGTCAATGTTGATCTTCAAAGGTCTTCAATGTCTCTTAATCTTCATGAGGGACCATATTTGACAAATTGATTTTGTTGAGGGACCAATCTTGTCATTTCTTCAAAGTTGAAGGACCTTTTTGCAATTTTGACAAACTTAAGGGACCAAACTTGTAATTATTAATATACAAGGGTTTTAAGTGTCATTTCTTCATTAATGGAGGATCAATCTTGTTTGTCTTCAAGTCTTCAAGGGTTTTTGATGAAAATTCCATGATTAGGGCCCGGTTCATTGTGCGTCTTCGTTTCTCGTGTTCGTTTTTCCTTGTATCTTGTGATCTTTTGTCTTTTTCACGATATCCATACCTAAAATACACAAGTAAACAAACACAAGCATATATATGGTATTTTATGACATTTTTATGCATTTAAAGCCCGAAAAGAACGATGAGATCATGTATAAATGCCATCTCATCACTCCCCCATACTAAGCCATTGCCGTGCCCTCACGCAATGCTAGAATAAAGTATCTAAGCATCACCAAAGTTCAATTTTATTAACCTTTATTGAAAAGTAAAATACTTGCAACATACTACGATGACGTGTAAAGACATAATGTATGATTTTCATCACTAAAAAGTGACTTTTAGGGTCAAAGAATAGAAACAAGTCAATGTCCCTTAGAGTAAACTTCGTCATCCTTGATTGTCATACATTCCATGCTAAGTGCAAAAACAAGATCATTGTTGGTACAAGTCACAATGCTAACACTACTCATACGTTCAAATTGTGTGATACTTTTTCTCCCCGCAATCCTAGTTATTATAAAAGGAAATGGGTTACTAGCATTTTTTATCTATTTGTCATGGATCACAAGTGATACATATTGACTTATTTGAGTAGTTATTAGTCCGAAAGCAAATTAGCACGATTTGATCAATAGTTAGCCGAAGGACAAAATCTTTTAAAACGGCTTCTCGTGTATCTCCTTAAGTTCATATCTTGGCATAACTCGTTTCACGATTTGAGACCTTTCTCGGACCGATATTTGGCATGTACTTCATACTTCAAATCTTGGGAAGACGTTCTTGAAATAATGGTCTTCTCTTCATATTTTTGGAATTTCTTCACTTGACGTTTTTGAGAGATTCTTCATATAGGACCACGACTTCATCATTTTTCTTCAATCTATACTTTGGATTTTGATATACAACGATCCGCCTCCTTTTCGGACTTGGATATATTTATCCTCATACCTTGTTAGGGTCTTTTTGGATAGACTTTCTCCATTCTTTAGGGGAGTAATAGCTTCTCGTCGTGTGTCTCGATCCTTCATATTGATTTAGGAATAATGATACTTCACATCATCTTTGGATCTTTAGCAAAAATCGAGCTCCTCATGCCTTGTTAGGGCCTTTTTGGATAATCGCCAATCTTCGCGTCCCGCTTCAATAAGTTATGCCTTGGCTATGAACTCTATTCAACCCCGAGCAACTTTTAAACGATCTTGCGCTAGAGGCTAAGTAACCTTTCAAATCGTACGACCTTACTTATTGCAATTATGATTTATTCCTAATGCATTGATCTTATGGGAAGAAAAAGCCACAATTAAAAACATATGAGTTTTTGAAAGAACACTTTCATGTTCTACGTTTAGCATGATCACTTGTCTAACTCTATCATTTCTCGTTCTTCACTATATAAAGACCTCTAATTAAAGAGACTCGTGAATACTTAGCCATGCAAGTCAAAATTAAGCCAAATTTGGATTAGCTTTCATTAAGACTATATCAAATCAAAGTTTTGGGTTTTCAAGCCACCTATAGGATCTTGCACTTTCTTGGACTTTTTCAAGTTTAGAGAATGCGTTTTAAAGTTCCCTTTTTGTGACTTTCTAGAATCAATTATAGGAACTTGCGAAAAGTTCTTGTTCTTAACCCGAATGAATTAAGACTTTCGCGTTTTAAAGCTCCCTATATAAAAGTCTAGCAAAACTTGAATTGAGCGAGTTAAGGAATGTAAATGGCTCCAAATGCCCATCAAGTAAAAAATTAACTCTTATTCTACCCATCGGAAAATATACATTCGTGTCTTAAAAACACTTATGAAAACTAAGAAAAATTTTAAAATTTGGCCATTTTTAGCCTTATTAGCAAAACAAAACATTGAAAGTTGGAAAACGTGAGGGCGTAGCAAAGCAAGTACCTATTCACCCCCCCATACTAAAAGTAAACATTATCCTCAATGTTTCGAGTCTAAAGGTGGAGCACCCCCATACTAGAGACGAAGAGTCGAATGCTTAGGATCTAGCATGGAAAGGGTGATCAACAATATATCTAAAGCCGTTTATTAAGTATGCTAAAAGATAATTGTTAGAACAATAAAGGATATGTCATGGAATCGTGAAAAACTTCTTCAAACGAACGATGGAGGCTCACGTAAACGAACACGAGAGTCTTCAATCGTAGATGATGATAATGATCTAGATAACACAATCACAAACAACCACGAGACAACGAGTTGGAAGGGTACAAGTCCCCTTATTAGTGAATATAAAAGATAAGCATGGGATCTCCCCACGAGGCACCTCGTTTTTGATTACCGAGTCATGAGCTCGACTCGATCCCCTCAATGCTAATTATCATTGGGGAAGGTGTCTTGGTCGGGGGCAACCATTGAAGGAATTTCCCCACCAAAGTAGTGCTTAAGCCTATGTCCATTCACCTTGAAATTGGGACCATCATCTTGAGCTAGCTCAATGGTCCCATATGGAAACACTTGTGTAATGGTGAACGGACCCGACCAACGAGATTTCAATTTCCCGGAAAATATCTTAAGACGAGAGTTAAAAAGCAACACTTGATCACCAACGTTAAAAACCCGGTTTTTAATCTTTGAATCATGAAACTTTTTAGTCTTTTCTTTAAAAATTAATGAATTTTCATAAGCATTATCCCTTAATTCATCCAATTCATTCAATTGTATTTTCCGGTGATCTCCCGCGGTCTTCAAGTCAAAATTAGCATGCTTAAGGGCCCAATATGCCTTATGCTCCAATTCAATGGGCAAATGACAATTCTTCCCATAGACTAACTTATAAGGAGTGCAACCGATAGGTGTCTTATAAGCGGTCCTAAAGGCCCATAAAGCGTCATCAAGTTTGTCGGACCACGAAGCACGGTTTTCTCCAATTGACCTCTCTAAAATCCTCTTCAAAGCTCGGTTCGAAACCTCGACTTGCCCACTCATTTGTGGGTGATAAGCCGTAGAAAGACGATGTGTAACTCCATATTTCTTTAGAACCTTTTCAAATTGGTCATTACAAAAATGGGTTCCACGATCGCTTATAATAGCACGAGGGGTTCCGAACCGAGAGAATAGTTGCTTCAAGAACTTCACTACCACACGAGCATCATTAGTAGGCAAAGCCTTAGCTTCCACCCACTTAGAAAGGTAGTCCACCGCGACGAGGATATATTTGTTGCCATGAGACGATGGGAACGGCCCCATAAAGTCTATTCCCCATATGTCGAAAATCTCACACACTTGAATTATATTTTGCGGCATTTCATCACGTTGAGACGATTTTCCTTGACGTTGGCACGAATCACACGACTTCACAAGTGCGTGTGCATCACGATAGATAGAAGGCCAAAAGAAACCGACATCGAACACTTTCTTAGCCGTGAGATTAGCACCGTGGTGACCACCCGTGGGTCCCTCGTGACAAGCTCTAAGGATATTAGAAGCTTCGGCACCAAACACACAACGTCGAACGAGTTGATCCGCACAAATCCGAAAGAGATGAGGGTCGTCCCAAAAATAGAACTTGACGTCACGAAAGAATTTTCGTTTTTGTTGTGTCGTCATACCCTTGATTATGAAATTGCCCGCATGGTAATTTGCAATGTTGGAAAACCATGGGGTGGTGTCTTTAGAATTCACTACACCGAGAGTCTCAAGAGGAAATGTTTCGGTAATTTCCTTGTTCTCGAAAACTTCTTTGTGAGGATCTTCTAGACGAGAGATATGATCGGCCGCTAGATTCTCGGCTCCTTTTTTGTCAAGCACGGTGACATCAAATTCTTGGAGGAGGAGCATCCAACGAAGTAATCTCGGCTTAGCATCTTGCTTAGCTAAGAGATACTTGATAGCCGAATGGTCGGTATACACAATGCTTTTAGTCAAGACGAGATAAGGTCGGAATTTCTCAAAAGCATAGACCACGGCAAGGAATTCCTTTTCCGTTGTGGTGTACTTTAATTGAGCCTCGGTCATCGTCTTACTAGCATAGTGGATAGGACGGAAATGCTTGTCATAACGTTGCCCTAAGACGGCCCCTATAGCATAATCACTTGCATCGCACATGATTTCAAAGGGTAATTCCCAATTAGGAGCAACAAGAATGGGAGCTTCGGTAAGTTTCCTTTTTAGAGTCTCGAAAGCCTTAACACAATCCTCATTAAAGTTAAAAGGAGCATCCTTCTCGAGAAGGTGTGTCATAGGACGAGAAATCTTCGAAAAGTCCTTGATGAAACGACGATAAAAGCCCGCGTGGCCAAGGAAACTACGAACTCCCTTAACGGTTTTGGGATGAGGTAACTTGGCGATGACGTCTACCTTAGCTTTATCGACCTCAATCCCCGCCTTCGACACCTTATGTCCTAAGACGATTCCTTGTTTACACATGAAATGACATTTCTCCCAATTAAGCACAAGATTGGTTTCTTCACAACGTTTTAACATTTGTTCGAGATTAGATAAACATGACGTGAACGAATTACCAAACACCGAGAAGTCATCCATAAACACTTCCATCGACTTCTCGATCATATCGTGAAAAATCGCCATCATACACCGTTGAAACGTACCGGGTGCATTACAAAGTCCGAAAGGCATCCTACGATAAGCGAACGTTCCATAAGGACACGTAAACGTAGTCTTCTCTTGATCACGAGGGTCGATAGGGATTTGAAAGTAACCGGAAAAACCATCTAAAAAGCAATAGAATTCATTTCCCGCAAGTCGCTCCAACATTTGATCCATGAAGGGCAAAGGAAAGTGGTCTTTACGAGTGGCGTCATTTAACTTTCGGTAGTCAATACACACCCTCCAACCGGTCACAACACGAGTGGGAATTAACTCGTTGTTTTCATTGGGCACAACGGTCATTCCTCCCTTTTTAGGGACACAATGGATTGGGCTCACCCATGGGCTATCGGATATAGGATAAATCATTCCCGCGTCAAGGAGTTTAAGGACCTCCTTTTTAATGACATCGTGAATTTTGGGATTTACCCTTTTTTGACTTTGAATTGCGGGTTTGTAGTCCTCCTCCATTAAAATCTTGTGAGTACAAAATTTTGGGTCAATACCCTTAATGTCGGATATTTTCCACGTAATTGCCCCTTTATGAGCCTTAAGAACTTTCAAGAGCTCGGTTTTTTCATCATTAGCAAGATCTTTTGCAATAATAACCGGCAACTTGTCATCACCTTCCAAGAATGCATATTCAAGGTGAGAAGGAAGATCTTTCAATTCAAGGATAGGTGGTTCCTCGATTGAAGATTTTGGTTCAACACTCATAACTCCCATCGGCGGAAGAAATGGTGGAATAGAAATATCATTACTAATCAACACCTCATCTTCATTGTCGATTTCATTTGAAGTGAGATCGCCTCCTTGGAATGGAGTGAGATTTGGTGTGGAATTAGCAAGAATCAGATCCAAAATAGTGGGATTGCCACTTGACGAGCTATCGGAAAAACCTAACACTTCTTGTGAAAACTCATCGCAAACCACATCAACGATGTCAATGTGATTGATGGTAGCGATTGCATAAACATGAGAAGGTTTCGAGTTTTGAGTAGCGTTTATAACAAGTTCCTCTTCGTTGAATCTCAAAGTGATAGTTCTTGCATGAACATCGATAAGCGATCTCGAAGTATCTAAAAAGGAACGACCTAAGATTAGAGGAACTTGAGGATCCGCGGGGATGTCGACTACTATAAAATCAACGGGATAGTAGAACTTCCCCACTTTCACGAAAACATCTTCGGCTATCCCACATGCCATAATCGTAGAATGATCGGCCATCTCGATGGACATGTTCGAAGGAATGAGAGCCGGAAGCGAAAGCGATTTCCAAATGGAAAATGGCATCAAATTAATGCTCGCACCAAGATCGGCCAAGGCGAGGCATTCTTTCATATCTTGTATGTCACAAGGAATGAGAAACTTTCCGGGATCACCAACTTTTTCCGGTATGCGGTTAAGATAAACCAAAGAACAATTAGCAAGCTTTGAAAGCTTTTCCTTATCGCTCATCATACTTTTAAAAGTGGAAGCGAAACGAGGCATATATAACAACGCGTCGGCTAAACTCACATCAAAATGCACTTGTTGAAACATTTTTATAAAAAGCTCGATTTGTTGTTTGTTACGTTCTTGCATTTTCTCTTTGTTTCGTCTTGAAGGGTAGGGTAAAGGTGGTGTGGGTTGGTCATTAGGCAACGGCCTTGGAAACTCGGGTTCCACAATTGGTATTGGTGTAACCGTAGGTGTGGTTTGAGCGGTACTTCGTGGGATTGTAATATGCTCCTTTGCGACCATCACCTCGGGTTCTTTCTCGATTTCCTTCTCCGTAGAAGTACTTGGACGAGAGATTGGTTCCTTGAAAGTTTTACCACTTCGTGTAGTAATAACCTTCATTTCTCCCTTCGGGTTTGCAATGGTATCACTAGGAAGACCACCCGAGGAAGAGGGTTTACACATGATAGCTTCAAACATCTTAGCCATTCGGTCCTCAAATTTTGATTGCCTAGCATCCGCTTTCAATAACTCTTGCTTAATCTCATGTTGTCCTAATTCCATCTTTTGTTGGTTTTGTTGAAGACGTTGGACATTTCCTTCCATTTTGTTAGCATGAGTTTTAAGTTCATTAGCAAGTTCATTTTTAAGCTCGTTTTTCAACTCGGATCTTAAGCTAATCATCTCACGTTGCATATTATCAAATTTAGCATCATTTGCTTTTGCATAATCCAAAAATTCTCCTTGCAAATTTTTCGTGTGAGCATTTTGAAAACCTTGTGTAGTGTTTTGAAAATCACGGTTTTGGTTTTGATTAGAGATTTATCCATTCCCACTTTGATAATTCCCTTTGTTGTAATTGCGTGTGTTGCCTTGGTAATTACCTTGGTTGTTGTTTCGATAATTGTTAACATTTTGGTTTGGTGGAGCTTGATTTTGGCGGGAACCTTGGCCGTTTTGGTTGTAAGTTCCCGTTGCTACGTAAGCACTCGAAGTGTTACCATCCGCGGTAATGCACTCGGAAAGATCATGAGCTCCCCCACAAGATAAACAACTCTTAGCAACCGCTTTAACCGAAGCGGAATTGGAAGCTTCTTGAGCCTTCCAATGGGACATTAGATTAGCAAATCTATAAAAAAAACGATTTTCCTCATTAGCTTCATCATGTAAGGCGTTAATGCTACGAGACGATTGTGACGAAGATGACGAACCCATATTGGCAACACTCGATGTGTTACGAGGGCTATAAACATTAGATCGATTTTCAATGATTTGTAAAGCCTCATTTGTTGTCTTGAACAAAAAATTACCACCCGCGGCGGCATTCAAATAATCTCGTTCATGATCATTAAGCCCATTATAAAAAGTATCCACTTGATGTAATTCCGAAAAGTCATGGTGAGGACATTCATGTAACATCTCTTTAAATCGTTCCCATGCCATTGAAAAACTTTCATTATTACGTTGCATAAATCGTGAAATCTCATTTTTTAAGTGTGTTGTTTTAGATGGTGGGAAAAACTTGTTCACAAACTTAGAAACGAGATCGGCCCATGTCAAAATCGAATTTGGCGGTTCTTTCTCGAGCCAAATTTTTGCGGGTCCATCCAACGAATATGGAAACAACATCATCTTAATGGCGTCATGTGGAACATCTTTGAATTTGCTAGTAGCGGTGAGACGGTTGAAATTCCTAATGTGGTAATGCGGGTTGTCTTTCTCGTGACCTCTAAACTTGTTTGCTTGCAACATCGACATTAAACCCGTCTTAATCTCGAAATTCTCCGCAAGGATGGCGGGAATAACAATAGCCTCTCCAAAACCCTCGGTGGGTGCTTGTAGCAACTCCATCATAGTACGATTAGCCATGACGACTTCTTGTTCTACAATAGGTTCAACAATTGGAGGTTCTTCAACAATCAACGATCCTTGATTTGCTTGCTTTTGAAGACGTTTACGAGCTCGTTTTGCTTGATTACGAGTGATCATAAACTACACGAAGAATGGGAGGTGAGCAAAGAAGATTCTTTTTGGTTGTTTTGTGGATTTTCAATTTTTTTGTGTTTTTGATGATATTTAATTTTTTTGGATTTTGGTGTATCTTCGTAGACAACAATCTACAAAATCTCTCCTCGAATCAAACTCTTGATTAAAGAAGCCTCAAAGGAATGAAAACGATCACGTGGAGTGAACGCCTTCGAATGACTTTAGAACTTTGGTGAAAACCAAATTGTTCACGAGGGTTTAATCACAAAGAAAACCAAGCAAATATAGTATACGTAATAATACTTTGGGCGGCAAAACCCTCGATTAGCCTTCAATCTTAAAATACTCACAAGCAAGCGGGGAAACGAGGCGGCGCGAAGCACTTAAGAGCCTTTTTCCTTAGGGTATATTTTATAATACCCGCCTTATACCCACCTTATAGTTTGTATTTTTCAAAATCGAGCTTCACGAAAGTATTTATCTATTTTTGCCTTTTCTTTTTGTTTGAGATTCGAATACAATAATTAGGAGATCAAATCCCAATTAAGGTTGTGTTTTCACACTTTTGGAGATATTGTATATTGATTGTGATACTTAATACAATATAGTAATATTATTTGTACAAGAAAAACCAAGAAAACCGATAATACGTGTTAAGGGAGTTCCACTTAACACAAATACTTATTATGGATAATATCAAAAACAAAAGCTTCCAAATTAAAGCACAACACACCTCCCCGGCAGCGGCGCCAAAATGATTGTAGTCCTTTTATGTATACTTTATTTTAGGAAAAACAAAGCAACACAAAATAGTGGAAAGTATTAAGTACGACGGTTTAGGAAAACCGTGCACAAATGACCCTTAATCAAATAAAAAGAGAGAAAGTTCGTTTCCCAAGGAGGTATATGTGTGTGGATTAACTTGTAATTATTTGAGATTAATATTGAGAAGAATGGGGGTGAAAGGATGAAAAGACGGTTACGTTAAAATTACACTACGACGTAAAAGACGTAAACGTAAAGTCGTGAAAAACTACCAAAATTAAAAATTTAACTAAAACCAAAAACAAAATAAATAAAAGATTGAAAAGAAGTCAATAATAATATAAATAAAGACAAAAATCCAACAAAGATATTTTAAAACCTTTTATTAATTAAATATTTAATTTTAAATACTAATTAAAGCCCTAAAATTAAATATAACTAATTCAAATGTCTAAAATATGATTTTATTGAATAATTACTTAACTTATATTATTAGAAGACTAAAAAGTAATTTTCCAAAAATTAAAACCTATTAAAACTATTTTTAAAACTCTAAAAATGATTAAAAATGATTAAAACCTAATTAAACTTAAAATTATTATAAAAATAAATCTAAAAGCTATAAAAATATTCTAAAAATGGAAATAGTCCTAATTAATGATAAAGAACCTAAGAAAAATGAAAAAGAAAGAAAAATAAAACTTTGATTTTTATAATAAAATAATATTAAAATAATGCTAAAAATAAAAAGTTTCTAAAATTAATTCTAAAAAATTCTCAAAAATCCTAAATATTCTAACTAAGAGAAAAACACAAATTAGAGCTCCTAAAACCTTTTAATTAATTTTATATTAATTTTTAAAGTTGCTTAAAAATCCTAAAATCTTATAAAATTAAAAATAAGCCAAATTAAAAACCTAATAAGCTATAAACCTCAAAATGTTATTTTAAAAGCTAAAAATTATTTTTCCTAAAAATTTAAACTCTTTTTTCTATTTTTTAATGCTTTTATAAAAAACGGCTAATAAATAAATTGTAGAAAATAATTAAATAAAGGGAAAAAAATGAAACTAAGCTGGAAAAATCTATAAGCCTATAATGGTCCTAGGAAAAATCAAATAAGCCAAAATGGGGGAAATAAGCCACGGCTTATATTAATAAGCTAGAAACCAAAACGTGTTAAATAACATTTGAAAACAAACATAAACGTAAAAAGATATCTAGATTAGCGGTAGAGCTCCTAACCCTCCTACGAGAGGTCTGGGGTTCGAGTCCTGCTACGGGTATTCTTTTTGCTCTTTTTTTTTTATTTTTTTTTTCTTTTCCAAACCAATCAATGACCTTGTTAAGCTAGAAACTCAATTCAAACTTCCTTTTTGTCCAAGATTTAAGCAATTTAGATCACAAAATGTGCCCAGTTAGGCTATGTTGCTGATGAACAAGTGTGAGTACACACTTGTGCACTTTTTGAGCCAAGAGGGGCCTGGCTTGCTTTGTTTGGTGATGTATTATGGAACAACAGGCACCCTTGTGCTTATTGAAGCACAAGGAGTCAAGATATAAGCAAATACAAACACTTAGCAAGCAAAATAAGCAATCAAAAGCACACCCAAGCCAATATCAAGTTTCTGATGTAAAAATGAAGGTCTGGTGGACTTTAGAGCTAAGTTATTAGCACTCTAATGAACTTTAAAGGCCAAAACTTAACATACAAACTCACCAATCAATGTAAAAACCAAATCAAACCTTAACTTACCCTAACACTCAACAGATTTGCACAATCATGCATCAAAATCCCATGAAATTCAAGCAGAAGGTGACAATGCAGATTTTAAACACACTTTTCACTTTTTAATGCACAAACTTGTTGCCAAACTATCCAAACTTACTTACCAACTAACTAAAAACCTATCTTAACCTTTTTGAGTGACTCTAACATGTTTTAAAATCACAAATTAAGATGTCTCCCCTGCTAAAACTTGTATCCAAACAGCCCTTTAAATCTTGAAAACCAACTTTTAACAAATCAAAACAACCTAAAACCTATTCAAACTGATCCATATGATATCTATCATGCATATAAACACCAAAGAGCATGAATCAAGCAGCTCTAACACACTTAAAGTACCAAATCAAACAAATCACATATAACTGCTATTTCTGAAATTTCCAAAAGGAAAAAGAGTGTTACCTTAGGGCTTTACATCCAAAGCCCTAGTGGATGTCAATCCACCTCCTTATGCACCCGGGTGCATGCAGATCCTTGGATCAACAAACAATCAACACCTGCTTAAATCAAAACAAAAGAAGAACACACAAACACAAGCAATAATATATATTTCTGATTTTTTTTCCTTCTTTCTTAAACCTTTCCAAAAAACTTTTAAACCTTCTTAACACGTTTCAAAAACCCTAGATAACCAACTAAACTTAAACCTCTTGACACTTAAACCCTGAAACAGATTACACCAAATAACCTTAATTTCAGAAACCTTCAAACAATTTTGAAAATCAAAATTACTTGACCAAATAGAAAATGGAACTCAGAATCAAGCTTTTACACAACACACAACTTTTTATAAACCTAAAAAGGAATTATACTTGTTTAAAACAAAAACCAAACTTTTATTTCATAAAAAAGGTATTACAAGTGCAAAGCTTGAAAACTGGAACAAGGGAAATCCACAAGTCGGATTCTCCTTTTATACTAATCATAGAACATACTAGAATCATAAAATTACAAACCCTAATACAGAAAAATACCAAAAATACCCCTAAACCTTCTAGACGTTTTTGAGAAGTTAGCTGTCCAAATTTGATCTCCACCGTTTGTTTTTGCGTTGTGATGAAGCAATAAACCTTGGTGGTTGATTTGGGACACGTCACATGCCTTGGAGCCCAAGGAGTGATGTGATTGGTGGAATGGAGAAAAGGGGGTGGGGTCCATAAGCGTGGGATTGGGGTTTTGAGGTGTGGGATGGGTTTGTGTGTGTGGGAATTAAGCGTGTGTAGGTTTAATTGAAATTTACCCAAGTATTAAGTTGGGTAATTTCTGGAGGTGTAAAAAGATGTACAGTAACTATCTTGATCCGAATTTGGGGGAAACACAAGTGTTAGGCGCGTTTTCTGTTTGAATGTTTCAAAGTTAACACATTTGGTCCTTGTGTTTTGGGTTTTGTGGCATATAAGGTTTTTCAGCCCTAAAACCCGTTTTCCCTTGTTAATAACTTTCCACCTTTTACATTTTTGGCACAAAACTTTAGAAATAGGTTTCAAAGGATTGTTTTTGCCATTTTGAGTAATTTCAATGGCTGATCTTGGTCAATGTTGATCTTCAAAGGTCTTCAATGTCTCTTAATCTTCATGAGGGACCATATTTGACAAATTGATTTTATTGAGGGACCAATCTTGTCATTTCTTCAAAGTTGAAGGACCTTTTTGCAATTTTGACAAACTTAAGGGACCAAACTTGTAATTATTAATATACAAGGGTTTTAAGTGTCATTTCTTCATTAATGGAGGATCAATCTTGTTTGTCTTCAAGTCTTCAAGGGTTTTTGATGAAAATTCCATGATTAGGGCCCGGTTCATTGTGCGTCTTCGTTTCTCGTGTTCGTTTTTCCTTGTATCTTGTGATCTTTTGTCTTTTTCACGATATCCATACCTAAAATACACAAGTAAACAAACACAAGCATATATATGGTATTTTATGACATTTTTATGCATTTGAAGCCCGAAAAGAACGATGAGATCATGTATAAATGCCATCTCATCAATAGGTTTAAGGAAATGTTACATGAATGTCCTCATCACGGTTTTTCCGATTTGCATCAAATTGACACGTTTTACAATGGACTTAATGATCATGAAAGGGATTATTTGAATGCCGCCGCGGGTGGTAATTTTTTGTGTAAAACGGTTGAGGAAGCTTTGGTGATAATTGAAAATAGATCTAAGGTGTATAGTCCTCGTAGCACGTCTAGTGTTCGTAAGGCTTCGTCTTCGGCTTCACCTTCTTTGTCTACTACCATCGATGCTTGCCAAGATGAGGCGAACTTGGAAAACAAGATTTTTGATAAGTTGAAAGGACTTTTGATTGAGTTTAAAGTTGGTGAACCAAGTGCTCCCGCTACGGTTAAAGCGGTTGAGGTTTCTTGCATGTATTGTGGTGGAGGTCATGATTTCTCCGAGTGCATTACCAACGGTGGTAACACTTCGAGTGCCTTCGCGGCCACGGGAAATTACAACCAAAACGGTCAAGTTTCCCGCTCTAATCAAAAACGACTCCACCGGGTTTTGGTTCAAATCAAAATGCTAACAACTATCGCAACAATCAAGTTGGTTTTAAGAACAATTACAACAAGGGAAACTATGGGAATCAAGGGGCTAATAATCAAGTTTCAAACAAAAATGATTTTCAAAACAACAACAAAAGTTTGCAAACATTGAAAGATCTTCCAAGTGAGTTTGTTGAATATGCTAGTGGGAATGATGCTAGGTTTGACAACATTCAAAGAGAAATCATTAGCCTAAGATCCTAGTTTAAAAACGACCTGAAGAAAGAGTTGAAAAATGAGTTAGCTAATGAACTTAAAATACACACCAACAAGATGGAAGGAAATGTCACTAGGTTGCAACAAAACCAACAAAAGATGGAACAAGGGCAACATGAGATTAAACAAGAGATGCTTAAGGCCGAGAAAAGGCAAACCGAAGCCGTATTGAGGCAATCTAATTTTGAAGATAAAATCTCGTCTATGTTTGAGGCAATAATGTGTAAACCGTCGTCAAGTGGTCTTCCTAGCAACACCATATCCAACCCTAAGGGTGAGACGAAAGTGATTACCACACGTAGTGGTAAGACACTTAAGGAGCCGATTCCTCAACCAATTGCTCCTACGGAGGAAGCAATTGAGGAAGAACCCGAGGTGGTGGTCCAAAAGGAGCATGTCCCAATCCCACGAAGTACCGCTCATGCCACATCTACGGTTGACCCATTACCATCATTGGAACCCGAGATTCCAAAGGCTATGCCTACTATGCCTCAACCCACACCACCTTTGCCCTATCCATCGAGACTTAGGAAGGAGAAACGTCAAGAGCGCGACAAATACCAATTTGAGCTTTTTATGAAAATGTTTCGTGATTTGCACCTTAATGTGAGTTTCGCCGACGCTTTGGTCATGATGCCTCGATTTGCCGCTAACTTTAAGAGTATGTTGAACAACAAGAAGAAATTGCACCAATTGTCTAGTTGTTCGTCGGTTTATCTTAATCGCATACCTCAAAAAGTCGGTGATCCCGGTAAATTTTTGATCCCTTGTGCAATCCAAGATATGGAAGAATGCTTCGCCTTGGCCGATCTTGGTGCTAGCATTAACTTGATGCCACTTGCAATCTTCAAGTCGCTAAATCTTCCTAATCTTACTCCTTCACTAATGTCTATCGAGTTGGCCGACCATTCCACAATTCCCGCATGTGGTTTGGCGAAAGACGTTTTTGTGAAAGTGGGGAAGTTCTACTATCCCGTAGACTTCATTGTTGTTGATATCCCCACGGATCCTCAAGTTCCTCTCATTTTAGGTCGTTCGTTTTTAGATACGTCTATGGCTTTGATCGATGTGCATGCTAGAAAGATCACCTTACGTTTCAACGACGAGGAACTTGTTATAAACGCAACTCAAAACTCTCAAATTTCTCATGTTTATTCCGTTGCAACCATAAACCTCGTTGATATGATTGACGTGGTTTGCGAGGAATTTTCACAAGAAGTTCTAGGTTTTGGTGATGAAGAAACTAGTGGCAATCCCACTATGTTGGATCCAATTCTTGATAATTCGACACCAACCTTCACTCCTTTTGAAGGTGGTGGTTTTACGTTGGAAGAATGCAATGTTCCGCGTACTTGTGACGAAGACCTCGACAACGATGAGGACTTCTCGATTATCAAGGATTTTCTTAACGATTTCCCATTTCCTCCACCCGAGGAGGTTATGAGTATCGAGCCCAAATCTTCATTTGAGGAACCACCTATCCTCGAGTTGAAAGATTTACCTCCGCACCTTGAATATGTCTATTTGGAGGAGGACGACAAGTTGCCGGTTATTATTGCGAAGGACCTTTCGAATGATGTGAAAACCGCACTTGTCGATGTTCTAAAGGACCACAAAGGGGCGATTGCGTGGAAGTTATCCGACATTAAGGGAATCAATCCCAAATTTTGTACCCATAAAATCTTAATGGAGGAGGATTTCAAGCCCACAATCCAAAGTCAAAGAAGGGTGAACCCCAAAATTCACGACGTCATTAAAAAGGAGGTCCTTAAACTCCTTGACGCGGGAATGATTTACCCTATTTCCGATAGCCCTTGGGTGAGTCCTATTCATTGTGTCCCTAAAAAGGGAGGGATGACCGTTGTGCCAAACGATGCCAACGAGTTAATTCCCACTAGACTCGTGACCGGATGGAGATTGTGCATTGACTATCGAAAGTTGAATGAAGCCACTCGAAAAGACCATTTTCCCTTGCCCTTCATGGACCAAATGTTGGAGCGTCTTGCGGGAAACGATTTCTATTGCTTTTTAGATGGTTTTTCCGGTTACTTCCAAATTCCCATCGATCCTCGTGATCAAGAAAAAACTACGTTTACGTGTCCATATGGAACGTTTGCCTATCGTAGAATGCCATTCGGACTTTGCAATGCACCGGGAACTTTCCAACGATGCATGATGGCTATTTTTCATGATATGATCGAGAAGACGATGGAAGTCTTCATGGATGACTTTTCCGTATTTGGTGATTCTTTCACTTCGTGTTTGTCGAACCTTGAGAGAATGTTGAAACGTTGTGAGGAAACCAACCTTGTGCTCAATTGGGAAAAGTGTCATTTTATGGTTAAGAGTGGAATCGTCTTAGGGCACAAGGTCTCGAAAGCGGGGATTGAGGTAGATCAAGCTAAGGTAGACGTCATCGCCAAATTACCTCATCCCAAAACCGTTAAGGGAGTTAGGAGTTTCCTAGGCCACGCGGGCTTTTATCGTCGATTCATCAAGGATTTTTCAAATATTTCTCGACCCATTACACATCTTCTTGAAAAAGAGGCACGTTTTGTCTTTGACGAAGATTGTTTACGAGCCTTTGAGATCCTTAAGAGGAAACTTACCGAAGCTCCCATTCTTGTTGCTCCCAATTGGAACCTCCCCTTTGAGCTCATGTGTGATGCTAGTGATTACGCTATAGGGGCCGTTTTGGGGCAACGTCATGATAAGCACTTCTTGCCTATTCACTATGCTAGCAAGACGATGACCGAGGCTCAACTTAAGTACACTACAACGGAAAAGGAGTTCCTTGCCGTGGTGTATGCATTTGAGAAGTTCCGACCTTATCTCGTCTTGACGAAATGCATAGTGTATACGGACCATTCGGCTATTAAGTATCTTATGGCAAAGCAAGATGCTAAGACTAGATTACTTCGTTGTATTCTCCTCCTTCAAGAATTTGATCACAAAATCGTTGACAAAAAAGGAGCCGAGAATCTAGCGGCCGATCATCTCTCTCGTTTGGAAGATCCTCACCAAAGTGTTTATGAGCCGAAGGAAATCACCGAAACATTTCCGCTCGAGACACTTGGTGTAGTGAATTCTAAGTTTGATTCTTCTACCCCATGGTTTGTGGACTTTGCAAATTACCATGCGGGTAACTTCATCATTAAGGGTATGACGACTCAAGAAAAACGAAAATTCTTTCGTGACGTCAAGTTCTACTTTTGGAACAACCCTTAATTGTTTTGAACTTGTGCGGATCAAATCATCCGACGTTGTGTGTTTGGCACTGAAGCTTCTAACATCCTTAGAGCTTGCCATGAGGGACCCACGGGTGGTCACCACGGTGCTAATCTCATGGCTAAAAAGGTGTTTGATGCCGACTTTTTTTGGCCTACTATTTACCGAGATGCACAAATTCTTGTGAGGTCTTGTGATGCATGCCAACGACAAGGAAAAGCCTCACAAAAAGATGAAATGCCACAAAATATCATCCAAGTGTGTGAGATCTTTGACGTTTGGGGCATAGACTTTATGGGGTCGTTCCCATCATCTCGTGGTAATAAGTACATTCTCGTTGCGGTTGACTACATATCTAAGTGGGTGGAGGCCAAGGCCTTGCCCACTAATGATGCTCGTGTGGTAGTTAAGTTCTTGAAAAGCTTGTTTTCTCGGTTTGGAACCCCTCGTGCTATCATAAGCGATCGTGGAACCCATTTTTGTAACGACCAATTCGAAAGGGTTCTAAGGAAATATGGGGTCACACATCGGCTTTCTACGGCTTATCACCCACAAACGAGTGGGCAAGTCGAGGTTTCAAACCGAGCGTTGAAGAGGATCTTGGAGAGATCCGTAGGAGAAAACCGAGAAACTTGGTCGGATAAGATGGACGATGCTTTATGGGCCTTTAGGACCGCTCATAAGACGCCCATTGGGTGCACTCCCTATAAGCTTGTGTATGGAAAGAATTTTCACTTGCCTATCGAATTAGAACACAAGGCTTATTGGGCCCTAAAGCATTGTAATGATGATATGGAGACCGCGGGAAAACACCGGAAAATGCAATTAAATGAATTAGATGAATTGAGGGATATTGCTTATGAAAATTCATTGATTTACAAAGAGAAAACTAAAAAGTTGCATGATTCTAAAATTAAAAACCGGGTTTTTAACATTGGGGATCAAGTTTTGCTTTTTAATTCAAGATTAAAAATCTTTTCCGGTAAGTTGAAATCCCGTTGGTCCGGTACATTCACCGTGACTCAAGTGTTTCCTTATGGGACCATCGAGCTAGCTCAGGATGATGGTCCTAACTTCAAGGTGAATGGACATAGGTTGAAGCACTACTTTGGCGGGGAAGTTCCATCCTTGAACTACCTCGACCAAGTCACCTTCCCCAATGATAATTAGTATTGAGGGGATCGAGTCGAGCTCATGACTCGGTAATCAAAAACGAGGTGCCTCGTGGGGGAGTCCCATGCTTATCCTATGTACATATTATCGCTTTCTAATGTAGTTAACGTGTAGGGATTTGTGCCCTTCCAACCTTTGTTCCGTGGTTGTTTGTGAATTGTGAACTTTAGATGATCATGATCTTCACGATTGGAGCCTCTCGTGTTCGTTTTATGGGAGCACTCGATCGTTTGCTTTGAAGACATTTCTCAATATCCATGATATATCCTTGATTGTTCTAACCTTAGGTTTTTAGCACACTTCATAAACGGCTAACTAATTTAATGGTTACACCCTTTCCATGCTAGATTAGGCATTCGACTACGTCTCTAGTATGGGGGTGTTTGCACCCCTAGACTCGAAACATTGAGGACAATGTTTAACTTTAGTATGGGGGGGGTGAATAGATACTTGCCTTGCCAAACCTTCACGCTTTCCAAAGTTTATCTTTTTGTTTATCGTTTTGTTGCAAAATAAGGCTAAAAATGGCCAAATTTTAAAATTTTTCTCATGTTTTATAAGTGTTTGACGACACGAATGTAGGTTTTCCGATGGCGAGAATAAGAGTAATTTTTTACTAGACCGTGCGTGTTGAGCACTTAGCTTTGATTCCTTAACTACACATTAGGCTAAGTCTCTTAAATGAGGACGAGAAATGATATAGTTAATTATAAGTTACTATGTTAAACGTAGAGTACTCGTATTCTTTCAAAAACTCATGTGTTCTCGTTGTTTGCTTATTCTCCCTTCACTTGTAAATATTTTTTGCTTAATAAATATTGACTTAGAGGTTTAGTTAGGATTGTTGGGTTTCTAGTCTTTTCTAGTAGCTTCCGTGTAATTAAATTGGGAAGACATTAAGGTATCGCCAGTGTCACGGTTTTGAAGTATTGGCACCTGAATAATCGAAAGCTTCACCCAATAATAAGATTTCAAGTGCTCACCTAAATCTAGCAAACAATTTGAAGCCCCACAAGGCCGAAAAATCTATGCAAAAATTGAAAGTGAATCAAGCCTTAATCTTCGAAGCTTTAAAGATCCAAAATTCGCCTTAGCGTGAGGATATACGTCTTTGGCTAATAAAACCACCAACGAGGCGGATAATAAAAGGCAAGGCAAGACCGAAGTCATAATAAAAGCTTCATGGCGAAGTTGAATAAAAGATGGAGGTAAACCAAAGATAATAAGGCCCTTCCGTTAGGGGGCGTATAAAAGTCTTGGTAATAAGTCTCATGTTCAAAACCGTTATAAAACCGTGCTTATCGATTCTTCTTGTCAACTTAATTTTTTTGACATCGTTGTATATTAGGAGGGGTTATTGATTTGATGGTCTTAGTTACACCATTAGGACTCTATTTTTAGACCTAAATCTCTATTATCGCATAAGTCAAACAATGTATCCTCGTGAAACATTCAAGACAAAATAAAATATAAGAGATACAACTTAGGAATAATGGGAGAATAAGTACGTGATTAGGGCATATGAGTAGTGTTAGCATTACTAACTTATAATGACAATGATCTCGTTGCACGCTTAGCATGGAATTAGGGTGAAAATCGAGGACGATGAAATTATTTCTAACGAAGCATTCACGTGTTCTTATTCTATGAACCTAAACGTCCCATTTTGCGATGAAAATCATACATTATGTCTATAACGCAAGTAGTAGTGTAGCTAGTTTATCATTTCAATAAAGTGAATAAAATAAATTTTGGAGATGCTATGATACTTTATTCTAGCATTGCGTGAGGGCACGACAATGGTTTAGTATGGGGCAGCGATGAGACTGCTTTTATACATAGTCTCATCTTCCAAATAGGGCTTAAAATGCATTAAATATCATCAAAATACCCAAATATATGCTTGTGTTTGTTGCTTGTGTATTTTAGGTACGGATATTGAGAAAATGACAAAAGATCACAAGAATCATGCAAAAACGAACACGGGAAACGAAGCCGCACAATGAACCAAGCCCTAATGAAGACTTTCCCAAGATCAACCCTTGAAGATTTAAAGAATTATGAAGAAGGGTCCTCCAATTATGAAGAATTGACACTTTATACCCTTGTATCCTCATAATTACAAGTTTGGTCCCTAAAGTTTGTCAAAATTACACAAAGAACCCTTAACTTTGAAGATTTGGCAAGTTTAGCCCCTCGACAAAGCTAAATTGTCAACCAATATCATCCACAAAGTCAAATACATCATGAAGTCCTTCAAAGTACAAGAAATGACAAGTTTGGTCCTTTGAAAATCTCAAAATTACAAAAAGGACCCTCAACTTTCAACATTTGGCAAAAATGGTCCCTCAATCATCAAGACTTGGCAATTTCAGTCCTCCAAAATGCCAACTATGCAAGTCTAGACCATTATCATTGAAGAAAATACCAAATACCCCTGATTTCACATTGTAAAAGTTTTTGGGCCAAAAATGTAAAAAGGCAAAAGTTGACAAAGCTGATTAAGGCGTTGATAGAAGTTTGGAAGGCATTTGACAAGTTTCTAAAAGATGGGGGTGTTAAGCTGGCAGACAAAGAAGATACCTAGACCAATGACAAGCTGCCATGTGTCCCACTCACATTCTCCACCAATCATACTCCACCATTTTGCCATGTCACCTTCCACTTAACCGGATTTAACAAACTTAATTAATTAAGTTTAAAAGTGGCGGTTAACATGTATTTAAACTTAAAACAAGATCAAAACCTTGTTCTTGGAGTTCATAATCCGAATTGGGGATTTACTAATTACTATGAATTAGACCATGATCTTGTCCAGTTTTGTGATTAACCTCAACATAAACATATCCCCACTTCAAAAACCCTTGCCACGTCACTCATGTGCTCACATGATAAACCCTTGCTACACACTTTTGGGGAAACTGCCAAAACAATCCAGAAAATCAACCATCCATATACAAGCTTACATTTTAAGCTTTGTTTGAGCCCTTAGATCAAATTCCAACAGCTACCCACCCCACAAACGTCCAAGGAAACATCACATGAGTCCAAGGTTTTCAAATTCTACAAGGGCATATTTGGAAGATCAAGTAGCTAGGGTTCACGTTTTTATTCAGTAACTTAGCTCATTGTATGCCTATATAAAGGCTTAGGGTTCCAACATTTAGTTTTTGCTTTTGATTTTTCCTTGTTCAAGTTTCTGTAAATCCTATTTTCAAGTTTAATGAAATTGAGTTTGAAATCTTGAAGAAAAGTCATTGGCCAATCTTATTTACTGCTTTCATTTGTTATATGCTTGTTAGTTCTTGAAGTTCAAAACCTGTTTTCAAAAGAGGAGTGTGCAAAAGTTTGCATATTTCCTCATTTTCTTGATATTTTGCTAAGTCTTGTTCCAATCTTGGAATTCTTGGGCTATAGGGCTGATCATAGCATCCTAACTGAGTTGGTTAAGGTGTGGTGAGGCTTATAACTTGGGGATAATCAAGTGTGGCGTAACAAGTTTGCATCAATCAAGTTTTTCAAAGTTTCTGATTTTTATGATATTGTGCTTAACCCTTGTTTAATCTTAGCAGGCTTATTGTGGAAGCTTGTGCTTGTTCTTTCTAGCACATAAGCTTAAAATTCGTGGGTGTAGATGTACATCCATGAGGTTTGCATACTTAATCTCAAAATCTGCTTAAATTGTGATTTTTGGTGATATTTGTATGAAACTTGTGTTCTTGTGAATTTTGTGGCTTGTTCTTGCTTGAATCTGTTTATTATACTTGTTTGAGTATTAATTGATGCTTGGTTGGCCTGAAATCTCACTTTGTCTTTGAAAATTTTGATTTAGAAGAGTTAAAGGGGTGTTTGGGTCTACTGGTTTGTGCTTGCATCTTGTTATTGTGTTGTTAGTTTGTGTTGTTTATGCTTTGTATCTGCTATACCTTTGTTTGAGAGTGTTTTGCCGCAAGTTTCTGAGTTTGAAACCTTGAATCAAACAAATTGCTATATCTTGTTGAGTTGACTGATTTTTGACCTAAAATTTTGGGAAAACCTAGAGTTTATGCATGTTTAGGGATAAAAGCTGTTAAATCATCATTAATATAACCTGTTTGAAAGATTTGGAGTGTTGAAATTGGCTTGTGTGTCAAATACATTAGCAAAAGTAGAAACTGCATGTGTTAGTGTTCATCAGTAACTTTCATTGCTTGAATCTTGCTTAATTCTTTGAACCAGTGCATGAAACCTGTTTAGACTTGCTTATTGGAGTTTATTATAGCTTGTGTGTGCATTTGGTTGAATTTGGCTGGCTGATTTGTGATAAAACTGCTCATAAGTGCTTAACTGCTTATTGTTCATGTCTGTATCATGTCTGATGATTAATTGATTAAATTGTATCAATTGTGTGTTAGTGATTGTGTTATTTTGATTGTGATTAACTCCTTTTGATCCAAAGATCATTTGGGTGCCTTTGTGAAATCTGAATCTCCAAAAAAGTCACTAAAGACAAAAAGTCAAAATAGTCAAGCAGTGGAAAAAGTTTCCACTGCTCAACATCCAAAGCTAGCCCCTGCTAGTGCAAATTTTGTCATCAGCTTATCAATAAGCTATTCTAGCTTATTCTGACTTGCAACAACTTATTTTTTGTGATAGATCTTCATTATTTGACCCATTTAAGTTGACTGGAGCTTATTGGACTTTGACTTTGACTTTTTACTAGAAAACCAACTTATTTGACTTTTAACATAAGTGCTTATTTGATTTTCCATCTTATTGAGTGTGCTTATTGAGTAGGTTTTTGGTTATTAAGCTTAGTTTTATCATAAGAAACATTTTGCAACTTGAATCAGCTTCTGAGGTGGTCTAGATCATAAAAACGACTATTTTGTCATTTTGTGAATAAGTTTGTGAACTGTTTCTGGCTTATTAAGTGGGCTTATTTGAAAATTCTTTTTGCAGAAGTCTTTGTTAGGTCAAAAGAAGCTTGTGTGTAAAATTTTAGCTTATGGCATCAGCTTATGGCTTAATGGGCTCAAAAGCCCATTAAGAATAAGCTGCTTATTATAAGTTGGCTTATTTCACATTTTCAGCTTTTGGGCCTTTGGAAAAAGTTGTTTAAAATCAAATTTTGAGTCAACCTGTGCTTTTTGGGCTTATTTTGAACACTTTTTCTTATTGGGCCTTAATTAAGCCCAATAAGGGACTGTTTTGGGTTTGGCCCATTTTCTAGGCCCAATAGGGGTATTTAGGTAATTTCACTTTCATTCCTGAGTTATTTAGGTTAAATTAAGCTAGTTTGCAAGTTTTTAGAATTTTTTATAATTTTTGGATTTTTAATATTATTTTAATATTATTTTAATATTATTTTATTATTAAAAATTAAAAGTCTAATTTTCTAGGTTTTTATATTTTTCCTAGGTTCTAAACACTTAATTAGGATTTTTGCAACTTTCCAAATATTTTTTAGGTCTTTTAATTATTTTCTATAATTAATTTAAGATTTAATTGATTTTAGGAGTTTTTAATTGTTTAAAAATAGTTTTAATTGGTTTTAAAATTTTGAAAAATATTTTTTAGCTTAATTAGAGTATTTTTGAGGTTTACAAACTTGAAAATCTTGTTTAGGGCTTTTTAATAATTCATTTTGATTTTTAGGGCTTTAATTAGCATTAAAAAGTCATTATCTAATTAATTAAAAGGTTTTTGCAAGTTTTGATTTTTTTTGTAAACTCCGAAATTATTATTAGGGATTTTTGGTAATTTTTAGAAATTTTTAGGTTAAAATATTAATTTTGGTGGTTTTTACGACTTTACGTGTACGCCTTTTTAGACTTAGTTTAATCCGTCTTCATAATCATCATTCTCTTCTAATCGCTTTTCTATTTTTCTTTTCTCAAATATAATCACAAATTAATCCATATCATTACACACATAACACACTAGCCTCCTTGAGAACGAACTTAATTGGTCATTAGTGCTCGGTTTTCCTAAACCGACACTTAATACTCGCCACTTTTGTTGCTCTTTTCCTAAAGGGTAGCAAAAACACAACATCAGCAGACTACCAAGAATAGAAGAGCATCTTTTGACAGATGTCTGACATTGTCTGTTTTGTATAGTCACCATCAACTAGTACATATAGTCAACCTCGTACCACTATAAATAGGATAGGTAAGCTAGAGTTAATGTTGTTCACTTTGTTAGATTTCACACATTATCTATTTACAACACATAAGAAGAATAGTTGTGCCTGTGTTCTTGAGTTTGCTTTATTTTGTCCAAAGTGTACATAACACATTGTCCTCAAACTGTGTTATCCATAACACATGTATTACTTGTTATACAATAATAAAGTACTACGTTTGTAAAGTATTTACTTGTGTTAATTATCCTTATTGTTCTTTTTAAGCTACTATTTGGGACTTTCAATTGGTATCAGAGCGGTGTTTGATATTAAAACCTTCATAAACATCGCTCTAAGTTTTATAATCAAGATCCACCATGTCTAAAACGAGCAACACCCCACCACCACCACCACAAAATTTGGTTTCCGGAAACACACCACCACCACCAAACTCACACCTAGAGTAACCCCCACTCAAAATGAAGACGACCTTCCTCAACTTCTTGATTCAAGAGGTGGTTCCCATGTTACCAATGTTCCAGTATTTGATGAAGATGACTTTGCAAGTTTGGAAAAGTCAATTTCTTTTCTATCTAGATGGACTTAAACCATTTCTTCTAGAAATTCTAGAAAATGGACCACATGTTCCCATGGAGCTTACCTCTACTGATGAGAATCCTCTTCCCAAACCTCTCAAGTAGTGGACTCCAGCTGATAGGAAATTGGCTAACCAAGATAGACGTCTCAAAAGCATTATCATCTCATGTCTCCTAAAACACATCATGAAATCAGTAATCCAATGTCTAACAGCCAAACAAATGTGGACATACCTCATCCTAGGCACTGAAGTGTTGTCCCATCAATTCGTGATGATTAAACAAGAAAGAAAGGTAGAAGATAGATGAATTCTAGAGAGAGAAAGTAGTGAGAGAAAGTAGAGAGAATGGTTGGAACTTTTAGAGGATTAGATTAGAGAGAGAAAAAAATGAAATGACCAACACCCTTCCTAACATGCTAGGAAGGGTATATATAGTCCACCCACATGCGGGTTTGTTTATGGACTATATTCTAATGGGCCAGGCTTTCCTTTTTGGCTTTAGTTACTTATGAATGAACTTTAGCCTAAAGTAAAGCCCGTATACACGACTAATCTACTACCTATTATAACGTTCTAAAATACGATACATGATAAACATATGACCAAGCATTCTTGTTTGACTCAATATTTTGAGGCTAATAATCTCCCCCAATGAGAGGTCATTATCCTTTATAAGAGGTCATTACCCTTTGTCATTTGGAGATTTGTAGAGATTACTAATCTCGCCATAAATGAGTCTTGAACGTGTAATAGTAGTCTTGTTTCTTCATGCTGTGATCTTTGAGCCTTTGTCGTTGTCTTTCGACTTTGTCTTTAAATCTTGAGATCTTCAAATCATCCTTGATTAGACTTTGCTATCTTGCGATCTTGTGTCTTCATCCACATGCTCACACTATTAATTGTTGAATATGTCTTTAGGCATGAGCATGTGGTTTTGAATCTTTGACTTTGCTGAGTACACCGTGAGGCAACCTTCTTGAGACAAAACATAGACACATACTGAATGGCTTTGACATTCGTCCTAAATCGTTAGCATTTTACCTCCGGTCGGTGAAGACCGTTATACGATATTAAATACCGTACCTGTGATTAGGTAGATTCAATTAAGAATCTCCTTGACAGGGTTTCGCGGTTATATTAGCCGTTTTCTTTACTCGACCGTCTCAAAGCAAGACTGCAAACATAAAGAGTGAATCAATTGGATAAATATCGGCTTGATAAAAGTCATCAATTCAAATTCCTGGAACAAGTGTGATTCATAAGGAATCTTACCATTGTTTCTTTCCAGTTAACACAAGCTTGATTCATAAGAATCTCACAAGTCACCTACCGTAGCGCTGTTTGAGGTTGACGCTAGAAGGATTTCCATTCGTTACTGTGAATATTAATGAATATCACTCTGAATGTTCTGGCAAGATCATAAGATATTGCGTAGAAACCTGAAACGAGTTTGAATCAATTCAGAATAAAACCACTGTTTCTTTTCAGTTTTACATATGTTTAATTCATAAAGAATCTTGCATATGACCTACCGTAGTGCTGTTTGATGTTAACACTGGAAGGATTTCCACTCATCATTGTGAATACTAAGTAGTATCACTCTGAGTGTTCTAGGAATATCACAAGGATATAGCGTATGAATCTCTTTATCGTCATTCTGTGTGTCCTAATGAGATTTGATTGATCTCTAGGCTCTAGACTCGATTTGTGCACTTTTAGTGGTCAGAGGCTGGAGCAGATGCCACCTATTCAGTATCAACTATATCGGAGTGAGAAAGTCAGTAGAAGTCATGTTGATCTTCGTGACAATAAAACAAACTTCTTTTGAGAGAAGCCTGAGTAGCTAGGGAGGGGTTGTGCATTACATCACTGGGTCCATGATGAGTTGTCTTCATGATGTGTTGACCCGGTTTCATCCTAAGTTGTATGGAGGGCTTCTTTGTTTACACCCTTTATCCTTACATTTCTTTTTCATTCTTCAACCCCTTCAATGCTTACCATGACATCATTACTAGCACCTTGTTGTGATTGTTCCAGTGCTAGCATTAGTACTTAGTTGGCATTCAGCTACGTTCACATTCTACTCCATCTTTCCTAAGGACTTCTAATAATCTATTGGATTGTCCCTGGGAAGATCCTTCCGATTCTGGTTGGACCATAAGACTTAAACCTAACCACCCTATTGACACCAATAACTTCGTGAATTAAAGATGTTGTGGGTATTTGATCGTAACCATGAAAACCACTTTAAATTTCTAACAAGGTGTTTGAAAAACATTTAACACCTTGATAGTTTTTTCGTTTCAGAAATGCTCCCCCTTCGCATGTGCATCGATAATCGAAAGTGTTTTGTGCATGTAGATAAGAGTTAAAGTGCTTGAGTCTTGCAAGATAGATCACATTTTAATCACATTTTGTCCCCATATCTCTAATATATAAAATCTTTTGATATTAGAGATACCAAATTTGATTAAAATATATTTTGAAAAATAGTCTTGAAAATCTTTGGGAGAAAGATGTGTCAATCTTTGCATGAAGTTGAAATGATCCCCCTCAAAAATTGATCCAATTGAATTGTCATTGTGAGGATATGATCCACATTTCGCGTTTTGAGGATAGGAGTTGTTGAAGACACAAGTTTTGAAAGATTTTGAATAATCATTGAAAAACTCTTGAAAAAATTGTGTTCAACGCTTTTTGAAAAATCCATTCTTTTTGGCGAAATTGTTTTTCTAAAGCATAAACTTGAGTTCATAAACTTTGAATGTCTTGACAAATCCACTAATGTGCTGAGGGTAAGGGCACTAAAGCGTACACTCCCCCGTGAATATAGAACCGGGTTACAATCTGAAAGTGATTACAAGGTGTTGAGCTCAAAACGTTGAATGTTTTGTGACAAGCTCAACCCAAGATAGATTGCTCTACCCGTTGTTGGAAAAATTGTCCAAAATAGACATTTTCCTTTATTAAAATAAGAATGACATGTTTTGAAAAATATTTACAACTTTCATTTGATCTTTATGTAAACACCCGTTGTAACACCCCCAAATATTCATACTTCAGTTCAGCGGAAGAGTCGTTGGTGTTACGAGATAGCACATTACTCAAATCATAGACAACGCCTAAAAATCAAGTCGTTTAATAATAAAGCATTTTCCATTCATAAATATCAAATTTACATAGGTCCCAAGTCATAGTAATTCATAAAATTTTACAAAGCATTTGAATGGAAATTGTTATTTAAGTGCGGGCCATAAATTCTTTTCGTCTTCTCGAGAATTACCTTCAAGTACCTGAGATAAAACATGTTAAAAGAAAAGGTCAGCGAAAACGCCGAGTGAATTCATAGAGTTTAATAAAAGCCGTTAATATATCATCGGTATATATAATTGTTACCGAAAATTATTTTATACAATTCCTTGTCGTAGGCCATAAAATATGCCAAAGACATGTTATACAAATCTTTGTCATAAATCATAATATAGGCTTTTGCCAATACTTTATATTAGCCCAATTATACTTCTAATATCATGCCTATACTCATATGTTGGGCCCAAGTGGGTTAAGCCCAATGAGTAATTCCATTAGTGTTTATCCAAACTAATTGGGTCAATAGTCCAATAAGGCTACTTTGGCCCGTTAATGTCCATATGTTATAATGCTCGGATTTTATCGGTTTTTACTTGTAAAATGTACTTATACATCAGTATATGAGTTATAAAAAGTTTACAGTAGACGGGTCCGACCGTCTATGTTTTAATTGACGAAAATGTTAATCTTTCGGTTTTAGCCGAAAAGACATAAAACTTATGTATATAGTTTTATGACTTATAAAACATATCAAATTTTCATTTTTATAAAATGTCCCATTTACTTATCAAAGTATATACTTATTTATAAGTAATATATAAGTTAGTGGGTTTTAGGTATACATTTTATATTAGTTTTACTTGAGTGCTAATTTTATAATATATACTTTTATTTTACAAATCTGATTATGAATTTCACTTTCACCATTTTTACCATATCTTGAGTTCTACAACGTGATAGAAGCTCATTTTTGGGCAGCACAAACTACATATTATGTGCTACAATTAAATCCCTTTTAGCTACTTCTCAATCAACTTCTAAATGTCTCTAACAGTCCATCCAAAACAGACTATACAGATTTGAACTTCAATATTGTTTTGATCATATCTCACTCATTTTATGGATTCTATTGAGTGACCAACTCTCACATATGTAAAAGTCACATACCTTACTTTATAATAAATTATCCAAGTCATTTAAACAAGTTATCATATGGTTCTTTACTGTTTTATATAGCCTACTATTTTAGACATGATTTTAACATCTTTTCATGTAGCTTTTAATCTTTTTAACCAAATTTATCAACACCAAATCCCCACATAATATCTTGATCATCATTCATCATCATATACATATACATAAATGAATAAAATACAAGATTACATATTCAAAATAACAAGATGATAGGAAGAAATAATCTCTATACCACCAAAGTGATGAAATGATGAGGTTTATGATGAACAAGACTTGGTTCTTGTCACCACATCTTTAACTTGGCAAATGAACTTCTTGAGATCTTCATATGCATGAATACCTTCTTGAAAATCAGCTCCTAAACTCTATGGAAACTCCTTTTTACATGTTATAACCACCTCAAATCATCATCTTTTCAACTAGGCTTCAACATATGTTGATTATAGCCTTTGTTTATGGCTAGATTTTTGATGATGATGGTGATTTAGGGTGGTGATATGGACGGCCAAAGGAGAAGGGAGAGAGAGATTGAGAGAGTTTTTGAGAGGTTTGCATGTGTGGAATGAGAGGTAATGGTTTAAGTTAGTGGTTTTGTAAATTTAAGTGGTTTATGTAATGTGTAAGGACATGTGTCCTACAAGCTTGTGTTAGCTTACCACCAAAGGGTGGTTTGGCTTGTTCTTGCCGTTTTATTTAGTAGGGGTGGGACAAGTGTCCCACTTCTCTCATCTCCATTAATTTACGGGTACTCCTCGATTCTAATTTCCTTAATTTGCATGCCCTCGGGTCATTTTACGAAAAACATTCTTATAAATTATGAATCAACGGCACAAAACGAATCTAATAAAAATTGTCTCATCAAAAACGAAGTTCAAAAACGTAAATACGTAAACCTAATTTCTTCTCGTAAATTTGTGAGTTTATGAACCAACACAAATTTAAAATCCCAAAATAATATTCGAGAATAAATTTATTTTCTGGATGTCAGATTGTCACCAAAAACGGTGTATGTAAACGTAAGCACGTAACGTAGAATTCTCCGGTTTAGACGTAGTCGAGGCTACTTCAGAATGTAAACCCAAATTTCTTCCCAAAAATGAGTGAGTTCATAATATAACATTAAAATAATGTTTTTAAATAATACTTGAGAATAAAATATCGACCATAAATTGACAGATTGTCATAGCATTTACCCCTAAACAGGATGTAAAACCCGCATGCTTTTACCATGAATAGTGCCCTTAAGATCGTACGTCCTAGATTAAAACTTACATTATTCAGTATTGATCACATTCATGTGCTATTAATCAAGTAAGTACATACGTGTATAACATGATAAGTATCGTTTACGTACGAACTCATGATAAACAGTTAATAAATATGTCACGTGAGCATAATTAAATCATGATCACCATTAAAACACGAACTAAAATAATCACGTAAATACATATAATATAATTACGAGCATAAATAAATACGTTAAGGTACGGTAAATATTTAACGAGAACACACTAAACATGAACACCAATAAACACGAATAAACACGTAACAAATTAAAACACGTAAAACACGAACACGAGAGCACACTATAATATTTTAGACACGGAAAACATTTGGGTTACCCCTTGTGGGCCCCATATCCACGAAATTAGGAAGGTAAATGGGCCAAGCCCATCAAGTTTTACATGAAAGGGGGGTAAAGGTAAAAACTTGATTCATTTTTCACTTTACAAGAAATTAAACAAAAACCTAAAAATAGTTTTCTCCTCCTTCTCCTTTACCTTTTGTAGCCGCCACCCATAAGAACACCAAAGAGGTGTTCTTGTTGATTTTGATCTGGAATAATTGTACAAGTGTTCGTGTTTGTTCATCCTCTATTGATCCACACATTCGGTATACCTTTTTAACCTTTCTTTTTAATTATTTATTTGATTTGATTTGGTAAAATTAATAAGAAGATGATGTTTTTAAAAACCTAATTAAAAACATTTATTAAAACATGTATTTGATTAAGGGGTAAATTAAAAAGTGTGTTTATGGGTGTTTTAGTTTGGCCGCCGCCTAGCCCGTGCCCTTAGGGGGTCACGGCTTGGTCATTAAGCCACCACCGAGACCATATGGTCCCGGTTTGGTGGTGTGGGTCCCACGGCAGCAAGGAACCAAGGGGAACCCCGATTTGGTTCGGGGTACGTCGTCGATTTCATGCCCGGTTCATGGTTCGTTGGTTGAATCATGATTTATGCTACATGTTAATTTTCTGAATTATGAACTTAGGATATAAATTAATTAATAGCATGAGATATTAATTAAACCATGACTTAGGTTATTTCTTAATTATTAATTTAGCATGATATTAATTTAACCTAAGTATTTTATGTTATAAGTTATAATTAATTAATTATTTAAAACATGCCTATAATTAATTAATTTAGACATGACTTAGGTTATGTTATTAATACATAATGATATACATTTTAACCTAAGTAATTTATTCCATTTTAATTAAAACATGTTATACCTTAATTAAAATGCTTAACCTATAGTTTAATTAAAATGCATGAAATAATAATTAAACTATACACTATATCATATGACTTAAGAAATAAGCTTATAAACACTTAGACTTATATGTTAGCTTATGTAACCAGCTTAATTCTAATTATGGAAACCTCTATTTATAGAAACTTAATTAAATAAGGCAACTAATCTATTAATGGAAACCTTCTATATATGGAAATCTATCTATTTCAGGAAGCTAATCTAATCATGGAAACCTTCTATATATGGAAACTTATTTAATTAAGGCTGTTGATCTATTTTTGGAAACTTTCTATTTTTAGAAACTAATCTATTTTAAGAAGTAAATTCTATTTTTAGGAAACTTTCTATTTTTTGGAAACTTTCTATTTTTGGAAACTTTCTATTTTTGGTAACTTTCTATTTTTGGAAACTTTCTATTTTTGGAAACCTGCTATTTTTGGAAAGTTACTTATTATTACACAGTAAGTATAATAATACATGAATTACCAGTAATACTTTATCAGATTAATCAGAGTACAAGGTAAACACAGATAGAACTTTAAACAGTAAACCATGACCTGAAACATACAAAGTAAGCTAAGATGAGACATAAAACCCAGTACGTAATCAGTGATTCGATACTTATACACGTGTGTATTCATGTAGCGTTAGTGATCCAGAAGTAGGAGTCTTTCTTCCGTTCATTCACTGGACTTGAGGTACGGATTCCCGTCCTTTCAGTATGGACATTCTTTCCTTATTAGGATTTCCCCGTATGCAGCCAACTGTTTTCCCCAGTAATTGTTTTATTGTTTTGAACTGCTTATGTTTAATTAGCATAATCTATAGCCATATACAAGCATGACCAGTTTCACCTAGTTATGGAGGTACCATAACCATAACATTGGAGGCACCAATGTTATGACTTCCCCACGGTGGAGTGATTGCTCGTGGCGTCCCTTTCAGTTTTGGCCATATTATTATATCATGTGGGGCGTATGGGTGCATCCTAGTTACATGTTTTATTCAGTATATCATGGTGAATGTGGTGTGTGCCTTGCATCCTTCACAAGGAGTTGATCCCTCCTACCCAAACCAGTATATTAATTAGAGGCATCCCCTCTAATCAGCATGATGATGTCACCCCTCCAAGTATTCATGCACGTGACCTTTTCATGACCTATATGGGCTATGGTATATGTATGTTAAAACAGTTTTCATAAGATAAACATAAGGCTTTTCAAACTAAAAAACCAGTTTTTCTCAATACTTAACCAGTCTACTCAGAACTTAGTCTTCTGCTGTTATATGTTACATGCTTATCCTATTTCATGCTATATTGTATATCCGTGCACTGAGCGTTTTGCTCAGCCGTTACTTTCCTTTCCATGTCCCAAAACGGCAGGTACCTAAGACTCTAGCATTTGGAGGACATGCATAGGATGGAAGCTGCCATAGACTTCTTCTCCTTTTTCCTTCATATATTTATGCTTGTTTAGTCTTTCATTCAGTTCATTTACTTTGTTATGTTTTGGGCTTATGTTTGGGAACCGATGTTTGATTCCGGTTTTCCCTATGGTCATGTATGTTTTACTACATATTACCTTGCATGCTTTGATGACACGCCATAATTACGCGTGACATTCCATTTATCAAAATGGGGTGTTACAATTATGGTATTAGAGCCAAGGCTTCGACCTGTAGGCTCTAAAACTCGACCTGTGACTAGTGGGTAGTCACCAGGAGCTTCCTAAGCCAACGATTGTTATTCCACGTATTGATGTTTCATCGTGTTGTTGTTTTAACCATTATGTTTTCAGCACCTTTTTGTTTTAGCCATGACGTTTTCAGCACCTTGTTGTTTTCACCATGATGTTTTCACCAGTATCGTCTTACTAATATGGAATGAACAACTGTCATCCATACTTAGTTATGTGTCATTGTCTATGCATGATGTTCTTCGTGAACTGTGACGATGTGGACTGACCCCCAGTAGTTCATAATTTTCACATAAATTTTTTTTTCTGTTAAGTTTTGACAATGACTTTTAATTATTATGTTTCATGCATTCATGCATTTATATCATATGTCATCTGTTGCAGGAATTTTGACTAAGTAATGGTTGGTACAGGACTGGCCCTATTTAGTCGCATGTGCTTTTATCGAAACTTTTAACTTTGGGACCGACCCATAGGCGTCCCCTCGCCATGTCTTTTGTTTTGGAACCGACCCATAGGCGTTCCCTCGCACATATAAAGGTTTTATAAACTACATTACGCATTCATGCACTGTTTTCTTGCATAAAATTTTTCTCATGATTTAAATGGGCATAATTTTTTTTTTTCATGTCCCATCATAAGTTATTATGTCTTTATGTCAAGTATGCCTTTATACTGTCATGGTTAACTTCAGTTTCATGCTGATTATGTTATACACTTCTTCGTAATAGATGGTTTCATGTTTCCTCATGATAATTCCGTCTTCATGTTGATTATGTTCCACGCCTCTTTTGTTATTTACGTTGTCCTGCAAGACATTGTTAGATTTCTTGAATCATGCTTTCATGATAGTCATGGTTGGTTTCCATTGATCATGCTGTCAGGCAAATCATCGTTGAATTTTGTGTAACCACACTTTAGCGTTTCTCTATGCAACCAGAATGATGTCTATGCTAATACTGCCAGGTTATCATGATGGTTTTCCTAACCGTTTAACCGGTTTACTTTCCTTAAATCATGACAAAGGATCGAGCCCATACCGACCATTTCATGTGCATTCCATGTGTACTCCACGTACCGTATTTCATGTGTATTACATGTACCTTAATCCATGTGTATTCCACTTGCAATACTTCACGAGTATTCGCTAGTCGATTCTAAATCATCTCAGACGTATGTTCACTTGCTGATATTCTACAAGGTTGTCGATGCCGCTCATAGCTTGGAGATGTTACTGAAGGTTGATTGCTGATGTTGGGAGACGCTACGAGTTGCTGATGCTGATGCTGTTCACAACCTGGAGATCCTAAAAGACGAAGACAAAGGCGTCAGAGCAAAGCAATTGGACGAGAAGATGCTTCACCATCAGACGATTCCCATCGATCATTTTCCCTATTTCTTAGTACACGTCACACGTCATTCGGCCGTCATTTCAACCATATGAGTGCAAACCGGTACCAGCAGGCCACTCAGCTGAATAGTTACATGAATCACGGTCATGAGAATGATCGTCATGGAACTGACAGACAGGAAGATAGTAACCACTACTATGACAGAAACTATCCTAGAAATCGCAACCGAGGCTCCGACCGCGGACGTGATCAGACATACAAAGGATCAGTAGTCCAACCGATCCGCCAAGTCTGGCATAATAGCCTAATATTGTAGTTCTATTGCTTTATGTCTCGAGACACATGTTAAGACATCAGTCAAGACACATGTCTTACGTATACTTTCTGAGGACACATATCAAGACACCAGTTAAGACATATTTCATGCATATAGTTCCAAGACACGAGTCAAGACACACGACTCACGTCCAACTATGGAACATTTCTAAGAAATTCAGGGTACCCTCCAAGGGTATATCCATTTTGTTGTGCCATGTATTAATCAGGCCACAAGAATTTCAATACCATTACCGTCGCATAAGTGAGAACTGTCACGTTGCCGATGTCACTTTCTTTTCTTTCACCATATTTCATATATTCATGACCATGAAGGACGCCTTTCGTATTCCCACGTATACGAAGGTTTTCCTTGAGCTTAATGATGAGATCCAAGCTGCTAGCGCATTTCCTCGGACAGACACGAGATGAATTTTATCCTAATTATGGACTATGAACATCACACCATGCTACGACTCATAATTGTGTACAGTAATGTTCAGGCTCCTGAATACATTCAGCTTGATTTTCCATCAGGAAAACCCGTACATATTATCTACGCTTACAAGCAGGTTCATTGTTAACCATGGTCGCTAAAATTTTCTAGCTGTCAGTAAGACACGACTACTTAAGTCCTTTTACGCATAGCCAGTTGATTATTTCAAAATCTTCCTATACATTCCAGAAGAACCTACAAGGAGAAGAACGGTACTATGAGATTATGTGTCGACTACCGTCGACTTAAACAAATCACCATTCATGACCGTTATTCTCCTCCTCATATTGACAACATGTCCAATCAACCGTATGGTGTTAATAACTTTTTCCAAGATCGAACTCATGATCATGCTGCCAACAGTGATGAGTGAAAAGCAGGACATGTCCATGACTGCTATTCGTACACGACTCGGTCATGCTAGATTTATGATTTTGAATTAGTCTCATCAATGCTCCAACAGCATTATGGAGTTAATAAATTGAGTTTCCATGAACTCCTAAACAAATTCATAAGCATTTTCATTGAAGATAACCTGATTCCCTCTAAGGCTAAAGAAGAACAGGAAGACCATATCTGCACTATGTTGCAAATTCTATGACAAGAGAAATTCTACCCTGGAAATTTATTTTTTTTCCAATATCAATTATGTTTGATTACAGTGACACACTAAATCACATGGGTTTCTATGGTTAATCTTACCATGACTCAGCTTATGCGTAAAGGAGAGAACCCTACACTACATTAGGTGTTCTAGAAAATTATACGCTAGGAGAAGTCTAGATTCAGAGACTCAGAGTTTCGCAAACTCCTAGGTATCAAGTTCTACGAAGCAAGATACAATTACGTTCATATCTAAGTACCTGACATACCAACAGGTTAAGATAGGACACCAACAAACTGGGATGTTTTCATCATATGAAATTGTGAATCGAAAAGGGACAAGATCTCCATGGATTTTAGTTACCAGATTTCAGCAAACTCAGAAGAAGCATGATGCTATCTGGGTTATTGTCAACAGTTTGATCAAGTCTGCAGAATCCTTACATCCGTACGGATTTCAGAACCAACAGATTGAACAAACATGTTCCAGCCAAGGCTCATCCGATCACTTGGCAATCCCTCAGCTATCGGGTCAGACAAAGATTCGTAATTGTACTCCTAACTTACTTCACGTCTTCATTCTAATTCCACGACTTGCTTTCACGCTCACGTTCATGACACTATTCACGTTCATGATCGTATTTTGGCTTACGATTTTACGTTCATTTCTTTTCTCATTCTGGGAAGTTTGCAAGAACTTGTGAGACCAGACCCAAGTTTAGTATAACTCTCCATCATCAGATAGACGTTTCACGTCATATTCCACGTCTCACCTTGTAGCGTTTGGCGTTACCGCCATTATATTCTATGATCACGATATGTCTCACATGTCATGTTCATTCCACGTTCCTCATATCATGAACAAGATATGTTACACGTATCATGGATCACGATATGTTTACTCATACTACACTCGCCATATCTCCACGTAGCACGTTCAAAATTTTTCACGTATCACGTTCAAAATTTTTCACGTACTACGTTTCTTTATGTCTCGCGCATCGTTTCTAATTATCAGTTAAGTCAGATGGTCTTCCATCATAACGTTTCAGTTACCCTTGCACGTTAACTCTTATTTTCCTCGATCGAATTTAGGGGATCTACCTTTCGTTGATAACCAAGAATTTCTTCGTATTCCAAGTCAAGGTCAGGAGGACCAAGATTTATCATTAGTGTCAGGATCTTCTGAAGGAACCGTTCCAAGAGGGAGGCCACTTGGAAACGGACAAGTTCATCCGGACTTCTTATCCATTTTTCTCTTATCGATTAGATATGTCCTTTCAGTCACGTCACGTTCCATGTCTTTTCAAGACATGTCACGTCCCACGTTCCCTTCTACCACGTGACCTTCATTTCCGTTATTTTGCATACCTTTCCAGTTTGATTCGGGTATGTTTCGCTTCCAGTTACGTTATCTATAATTCGGGGACGAATTATTCTTTTTAGGGGGGAAGAATTGTAAAACCCGCATGCTTTTACCATGAATAGTGCCCTTAAGATCGTACGTCCTAGATTAAAACTTACCTTATTCAGTATTGATCACATTCATGTGCTATTAATCAAGTAAGTACATACGTGTATAACATGATAAGTATCGTTTACGTACGAACTCATGATAAACAGTTAATAAATATGTCACGTGAGCATAATTAAATCATGATCACCATTAAAACATGAACTAAAATAATCACGTAAATAGATATAATATAATTACGAGCATAAATAAATACGTTAAGGTACGGTAAATATTTAACGAGAACACACTAAACATGAACACCAATAAACACGAATAAACACGTAACAAATTAAAACACGTAAAACACGAACACGAGAGCACACTATAATATTTTAGACACGGAAAACATTTGGGTTACCCCTTGTGGGCCCCATATCCACGAAATTAGGAAGGTAAATGGGCCAAGCCCATCAAGTTTTACATGAAAGGGGGGTAAAGGTAAAAACTTGATTCATTTTTCACTTTACAAGAAATTAAACAAAAACCTAAAAATAGTTTTCTCCTCCTTCTCCTTTACCTTTTGTAGCCGCCACCCATAAGAACACCAAAGAGGTGTTCTTGTTGATTTTGATCTTGAATAATTGTACAAGTGTTCGTGTTTGTTCATCCTCTATTGATCCACACATTCGGTATACCTTTTTAACCTTTCTTTTTAATTATTTCTTTGATTTGATTTGGTAAAATTAATAAGAAGATGATGTTGTTAAAAACCTAATTAAAAACATTTATTAAAACATGTATTTGATTAAGGGGTAAATTAAAAAGGGTGTTTATGGGTGTTTTAGTTTGGCCGCCACCTAGCCCGTGCCCTTAGGGGGTCACGGCTTGGTCATTAAGCCACCACCGAGACCATATGGTCCCGGTTTGGTGGTGTGGGTCCCACGGCAGCAAGGAACCAAGGGGAACCCCGATTTGGTTCGGGGTACGGTGTCGATTTCATGCCCGGTTCATGGTTCGTTGGTTGAATCATGATTTATGCTACATGTTAATTTTATGAATTATGAACTTAGGATATAAATTAATTAATAGCATGAGATATTAATTAAACCATGACTTAGGTTATTTCTTAATTATTAATTTAGCATGATATTAATTTAACCTAAGTATTTTATGTTATAAGTTATAATTAATTAATAAAACATGTCTATAATTAATTAATTTAGACATGACTTAGGTTATGTTATTAATACATAATGATATACATTTTAACCTAAGTAATTTATTCCATTTTAATTAAAACATGTTATACCTTAATTAAAATGCTTAACCTATAGTTTAATTAAAATGCAAGAAATAATAATTAAACTATACACTATATCATATGTCTTAAGAAATAAGCTTATAAACACTTAGACTTATATGTTAGCTTATGTAACCAGCTTAATTCTAATTATGGAAACCTCTATTTATAGAAACTTAATTAAATAAGGCAACTAATCTATTAATGGAAACCTTCTATATATGGAAATCTATCTATTTCAGGCAGCTAATCTAATCATGGAAACCTTATATATATGGAAACTTATTTAATTAAGGCAGCTGATCTATTTTTGGAAACTTTCTATTTTTAGAAACTAATCTATTTTAAGCAGTAAATTCTATTTTTAGGAAACTTTCTATTTTTTGGAAACTTTCTATTTTTGGAAACTTTCTATTTTTGGTAACTTTCTATTTTTGGAAACTTTCTATTTTTGGAAACCTGCTATTTTTGGAAAGTTACTTATTATTACACAGTAAGTATAATAATACATGAATTACCAGTAATACTTTATCAGATTAATCAGAGTACAAGGTAAACACAGATAGAGCTTTAAACAGTAAACCATGACCTGAAACATACAAAGTAAGCTAAGATGAGACATAAAACCCAGTACGTAATCAGTGATTCGATACTTATACACATGTGTATTCATGTAGCGTTAGTGATCCAGAAGTAAGAGTCTTTCTTCCGTTCATTCACTTGACTTGAGTTACGGATTCCCGTCCTTTTAGTATGGACATTCTTTCCTTATTAGGATTTCCCCGTATGCAGCCAACTGTTTTCCCCATTAATTGTTTTGAACTGCTTATGTTTAATTAGCATAATCTATAGCCATATACAAGCATGACCAGTTTCACCTAGTTATGGAGGTATCATAACCATAACATTGGAGGCACCAATGTTATGACTTCCCCACGGCGGAGTGATTGCTCGTGGCGTCCCTTTCAGTTTTGGCCATATTATTATATCATGTGGGGCGTATGGGTGCATCCTAGTTACATGTTTTATTCAGTATATCATGGTGAATGTGGTGTGTGCCTTGCATCCTTCACAAGGAGTTGATCCCTCCTACCCAAACCAGTATATTAATTAGAGGCATCCCCTCTAATCAGCATGATGATGTCACCCCTCCAAGTATTCAGGCACGTGACCTTTTCATGACCTATATGGGCTATGGTATATGTATGTTAAAACAATTTTCATAAGATAAACATAAGGCTTATCAAACTATAAAACCAGTTTTTCTCAATACTTAACCAGTCTACTCAGAACTTAGTATTCCGCTGTTATATGTTACATGCTTATCCTATTTCATGCTATATTGTATATCCGTGCACTGAGCGTTTTGCTCAGCCGTTACTTTCCTTTCCATGTCCCAAAACGGCAGGTACCTAAGACTCGAGCATTTGGAGGACATGCATAGGATGGAAGCTGCCATAGACTTCTTCTCCTGTTTCCTTCATATATTTATGCTTGTTTAGTCTTTCATTCAGTTCATTTACTTTGTTATGTTTTGGGCTTATGTTTGGGAACCGATGTTTGATTCCGGTTTTCCCTATGGTCATGTATGTTTTACTACATATTACATTGCATGCTTTGATGACACGCCATAATTACGCGTGACATTCCATTTATCAAAATGGGGTGTTACACAGGATCTTTGTACTCAAAGATCAATTTATCTTACTACTCGTTTCTTATAGAGTTAGAGCCATGTGGGTATTTCCTCCATATTCGGTCTTTCCTCATAAGTGTAATTCATTACGATACGCGAGTTTCATCAAACATAACTACAGGAATACTATCAGGCTTAATGTTGACTTACTTTCTCTATCCATGATGTTCACGGGTTTTTGATGAATGAAACTTTTATCCGATCTAAACTTCATCAAGAAGTAATCATATTTTCACTTGATAGAAATTTTATCAAGTTTGATATACGAAACATAATTCACGCAACCCTTGAAGTCCTAGGGTAGATCCAGCTTATATGCCTTTCAAACCAACTTTTACATCATCTCAATGGTCCTATACAACGGGGACTTATTTCCCATGATCTTTCAGATCATCAATTCATTTTTCCATGGTGAAATTTTTTGGCATAACTTCGCTACCCATCCTGCACTTCAAGATCTACATTTCATATTCACATAACCTCCTACCCACTGCTGGCAGTCAATAATCAGATCCTAATTTCAACAATCATTCTAGGTCTCGCGGGTCGGGTATTCTGTAGGGTTAGGTTTTTCATCCTAGGCAACCTTGAACCTAAAAGACATGTCCAACTCACAATGGGTGTATGTCGGGTATCTTCATCCCAACTCTCACCTACATGTGCTCTTTTATTTATATCCTCACAAGATTCGATCTCGATCCTAATACGATAATTATTAATGATAATCTTTCCAAAGGAAAGCGATTATCCGGTTTATTACCAAAGGTCAATTATTCAAGCATAGAACAACACTTCTAGTGTTTTGTATCATTACTTTACCTCGTCCCTTCGATTGGGGTGGTAAACAGTACTCTCATCAAGGTTCGTTCCCATTGACTTCTGAGAAAATATCTAGAAATTCGATGCGAAGCGAGGATCTTGATTGAGATGATCGATACAAGCACACTATGTTAACACAACTCCTTTAAATACAAAAGAGTCAATTTCTTCATCGAGAATCTATCATTAACAGGAATGATATTAGCGGATTTGGTCAGTCTATCGACGATGACCCAAATCGAATCAGTATTCAGATGATGACCTTTGCAATAGTTAGACGTTTACTAATGTATGAGGCGATGTCTGCCTTCATAATTTTCCATCAGTACAACTTCTTCAGATAAAGATACATTAAATCAGAAATGTCATGAATAAAATACTTAATCTTATGAGATTCCAACATAACTAAATCTCACAAACATCCATATTTAGGCCACCACAAGCGGCCTTTAAACATTTAACGCCATCGGCTTCTCAATTCTAATGGTTCACATTAGCCGCGAACCCCTTTTATTATCTATATTATCCTTTTTACAAGCATCGGCTATTTTTAAATTTCTCGGCAATTTATTTTGCATAGTCACTATTAAGGAACACATCCTAATTAATTCTTTATCCTTTCTATATTATGTGTCAGTATCTACATTCACCTTCCTCGATGAAATAAATATCATGACCGTATTCATTCAAAATTTCTTTCTTCATATTTTCTAAGTTTTAGTTTCGTCTCAACTATCATTTTTATCAGTTTTGCTCAATCTGACGTCTAAAGCGTCGATAATTATTACAAGTAATTAAATAATAATATTTAATTTTTTATGAAACGTAAACGTAAAAATTTTTAAATTTCTCAGTTCGTCCAATTATAGAAAAATGTTCAAAATAAATTTGAATTTAATTAACACGATTTTTGTTGATTGATCGAAAATAATTAATAAGATCCGTAAATGTGTGAAAAATCTTTATTTATACTTTGTTCAAAATTTTCTTAGTTGAAAAGCAAAAATTTTCGTTTTAAATTCCAAGTCGTTGTTTAAAAGGTTTCCTCAATCCCTCTTAGGTTGTCTTGAGGTATACACAAGCATTTACCCCTAAAGGAGTTTAGTTAAATGATCTGGGTATAAGGGAATAATTCCTTAAAAATCCTTTGATAAATATTTTTTTGGGTAAAGGGGACTATCCCCGGTAAAAGATATATTACGCCAAAAAACATTGAAGTACAACGGATGTAGGTGAGGTCCTATCATCTCAGCCCGTTACATGGGCACAACCATGCACACAAAACACTGTGCAACAACTAAATACCCTAACATAAGAGTGACATGCCACTCTTCTGACTACTAAACTATATTGGAATAGTACAAGCAGACAAAATATAAGATATGAACCTCTTGCTTCCAACATAGACAATAATTCCTATCCCTCTCTCAGTTGAACCATAGTAAACGAAAACATGTGCCTTTCAATAGAGCAGCATCTTTAAGCATCCTGATATTAACTAAGGTTGCGACGACACCGGTCACTAACAGCTTCAAAGAGGAACTACATCTACAATATTCACAATGTGAATATTATAAGAACCAATACATGATGATAAATACGTCCTTGCCCTTTAACAAATATCGTCTAAATATTTCGGCAGAAGACCCATTACCACAGATGCCAGCTAAGCAGCCTCCACCTGCAAGCAAATGACCATTCTCTCCAAACCCACAACTCGACATAAGCACAAACCACGACCAAACATACAAGTAGTATGGTTTCGAATCACCCAACCCCAATACAGTACAAGTGACGTGAATAAAACAACTCATGCTCCAGCAATAGCAATAAACAAGAGCACTAAAACCACGGATAGAACTCTGATCTAGTACGTATAGCTATACCAGAACCTGTGCTTGAGTGACATAATCGAAACCCTAATGCCTTGATGATGATCAAGCACAATCACCATCAGCATAGAGGATACAACAGAACCTGTAGTGTAGCAGCCCTTTATAACGTCCCGTCAACGAAAACCATAGGAAATATTCCCTTTGATAAATATTTGTCAAAACATTTTTGCACTTTTCTTTTTGGTATAACCTAAAGCCTTAATGGATATAATCTTTGAAGAGTCAATATAGATTTCATTACCTATTAATCACACAGTCAAATAATATAAAGGATTAAGCCTTAAATTACATGTTAAATACTCAAGATACAGGTTTTCATTGCTCGGCCAACTCAGGGCAGTCTATAAATGATTACTAACTCCTTCTTATTCTTATAAACAAACAAATGGTCCTTAATGATCACAAGCATGAATTTATCAAATTACAGCCTACACACGTGGTTCACCAAATTTATGGATGCCACATGTGCATTGGTCAATCCAAAGGACATAACATGAAACTCATAATGTTCATTACAAGTTCTAGATGTAGTGATTGGAATGGATAGTCTTTTTCGCGGACGCGAAGTTGATGATAACTATGCCGTGGATCAAATTTCTGAATATACAATAGAACCTTGTAAATGATCGAACAAATCTATCATCTTGGGTAGTGGATATAGATTTTGATCGTCAATTTACCTAGTTCGCGGTAATTCAACAAATATAAGGAATGATAATACCATAGCTCTTCATGATGACGAGCTTGGTAAAATAAAAGCTTTCTCCGACAACTCTCTCACTTGTACGGTAACACTTTCGATTCAGATGGTGCTGAAGTAAGGTGCACACGCCACAGGTGCAGCACCGGGAATATAATCAATACCAAATTCAACTTGCCTTAATGGCGAAAATCTAGGTAATTCACCAGCAAATACCTCCTAAAGTTTCAGATATTAGAAACATCTTTTAATAAATTTACTTTAAGTTCTTTCTAGATTACAAGATCTATGACTAACTCATAACCATTAATGGTATAATTTCAAGCCTAAATGCAGGATATGGTCATCCATCAAGAATTATTTAGATCACTTATGATAATCAACATCTTATCTTTTTAGGGGAATTCTACTCGAGTTCCCATCGATTTAGATAATGACATTATGTCATAATCAATCAATCTATTCTACTGGCACTACCAACTTTCCAGTTTTATTGCCGTTGATAACATGTGAACTTCTCAAAAGACTAATAATAACTCATAACCCTCCACAAATTCAAGGATATATGGAGACATAGCTAACATTAAAAGAGTAAGGTCTACGCATAATTTACACGAGAGAATTTCAAATCAGATAAAGACGAAAACACTAACGAATATGAATATATCCCATGTTTTCATGATTTGAGTAGCATTCGAAAGCTCCTCGGACCGTTACCCAGGTCATTCAAATGAAATCTAATTAAAAGAAATGATAGGAACGTCAATACACCCAGTCGGGTATTAATACTCGATAATTAGATACTTTTCTAAAGAATCTAACCATGAGAGAATTGGACAAGGAGAGGAGGTCAATTGTCAAATAAGAAAATTTCTACAGATGAGTAAATTCGACTCAGAAAAATAAATGGTACGGGCACACTAGGTGTCCCTAACAATATGTCCTTATATTGTACTTCTTGTAGATCTCATAAAATTTCAATCTTTCACAATTTCAAGGAAAATGTAATGTGTATTAACAATTTCATGGTGACTACTAATCAGCCTTGCATGGTCCCTTCCAAATTGTACGTAGGTGCGCAACTATATACAATTTTAGGATTAACGATGCAATACTCAGTTCGTCAAAACTTTGTCATCATGTTTAAAATAAAAATATTTTCATGCTAAATTCTGGAATAAGAATCAAAATGAATTTACAGAAATGTTCTTCGTTATGGAAACAATTAAGTTTTCCAAGGTGTTTCATAAACAACTTTATTTCGATAACGATTATTTATAGGCGTCACTTTAAATAATCCATATGGTGATGAAAATTAAATTTTTCTCAAGGGATACTGTTTTAACTTATAAAAACAATGAGTGATCTGCAAAAGAGTGATGAAAAGTTGTTCACCAAGAACTAACTACATTACAATAGGAAATGAGCTTAGCCAATTAATCATGAGGTTCATGACCTCGATGGCACTCACAAATACAAAGAGAAGAATCTACAACGTAACTCAATCCAAAATGAGTACTTGTTCAATGGTTGCATCACTAATGTGATCATTAAGATGAAATAATAAAAGATAGATAACATCGATACATGTAGGATTTAGCAATCAAAGGTAGTCTTTTCATTAATCACAAACAAGTCAAAAATTATACCGTAACACATTACGTGTCGCCATGTCATACAATTCCAAGGACTCATCCTACCACTGATGTCTCAGTCAAGTTAGGGATTTTAAAAGATACCACAATGAATACTAATCTACAATAGTCATTAGGTGTTCCACCTGTCCCGGAAGATCCATCGGTCCCAATTTAGAAGAAGATTTCTTCAATTTATTTCTTGGACACTGGGCATCCTCGTTAGTGGACAATGACATAGGAACAACCATTAACACAAACTAACAATCATTTAAAACCTTATAATTCAATCACAGGAATCAACAACTTCCTCTTAACAATTTCTTATTCCATACGAGTTAAATTTTATTTTATTCAAGTTTCAATAAATCTTATACTCAATGCGACATCCTACCTCATTTTCCAATACTTTTAACCTTATTCTTAGACCTTGAAAGGGCAATAAAAGCTCGATATGAACAACACTTAATTTCCAATCCAATAGCTCTTTCATCAATAGTTATCAAATGAGTCACTAGTATGAAATAACTCACACATTCAATTAGACTTTTCGGAAAGGTACTAGTGGCATGAGGCTTTTGGGTAAAGGCTCCAATGATAGCCTCAAGTGCAACATTCACCCTTTCGATTTCAAATTTAAGAATTGGGTGACAGCGAATTAGATGACACCTTTCTAGGTGGTAAGGTTTTGTCAAACTCCACTCTATAAGGAAAGGTCGTCATGACATCGATATCAGATTTAATCTCGCCAATTCTTCTTCAAGATCATAATCAACTACTATCAACATTTCTACAAATATCAACCATTTTGTTGGGATCATAAATATCCACAACTTGGTTTAAATCTGGAATAGCTAGAATTTCCTACAGAAATAGCTTCGACTGATTTGCTAGGGGAGTTACGGTTTCCTGTGACAATCTACGTCGTATAAATACCTCGTATAAATATTAAAATAATCATCAAACAATCATGTAATCAAATTACATCATATATATATATATATATATATATATATATATATATATATATATATATATATATATATATATATATATATATATATGTATATATATATATATATATATATATATATATATATATATATATATATATATATATATATATATATATATATATATATATATATATATATATATATATATATAATCCAAGTTATATTTATTTTAACATAACACTTCTCAGTCTGGCCTTGTCGGTAACTCGGGAATTTTTCGGCACCGTTATAGTCAAAAGATTTTTAGACATTTTGAGAAAAATATTTATAGTTAAAATATTTTGAAATGTTTTATTCAAAACCTTGGTTTTAAAAGTCTTTCGTTCTCTATAACGAGAGCTCTGGTACCAAACTATAACACTTCCAAATATTAATACTTTAGTTTAGCGGAAGAGTCGTTGGTGTTACGGGATAGCACATTACTCAAATCATAGACAACGCTTAAAATCGCGTCGTTTAATAATAAGGCATTTTTCATTCATAAATATCAAATTTACATATGTCCCAAGTCATAGTAATTCATATAATTTTACAAAGCATTTGAATGGAAATTGTTATTTAAGTGCGGGCCATAAATTCTTGTCGTCTTCCCGAGAATTACCTTCAAGTACCTGAGATAAAACATGTTAAAAGAAAAGGTCAGCGAAAACGCCGAGTGAATTCATAGAGTTTAATAAAAGCCGTTAATATATCATCGGTATATATAATTGTTACCAAAAATTATTTTATACCATTCCTTGTCGTAGGCCATAAAATAGGCCAAAGACATTTTATACAAATCTTTGTCATAAATCATAATATAGGCTTTTGCCTTTAAAACCATTATACGAACAATTGTCGTAAAAACATCATACAATACGTTTTATAACGTTGTATAAAGTTTAATAAAACCGTTATAAGAAAATGGTTATGTAAAACCAAAACACGAACATAAGATCAATAATAAGACCCCGTATTGCTAGTCAGGCAATATATCGTAATTCAATGCGTATATCAGTATATTTGTTATTGGATTATCATAAGCCGCATGACATTGCTACCTTATTATAACAAACAACTAGTAGCTAACCCGAAACTCATTTGTTCATCTAAAACAGCGTTTCATCACAATAATCACGCTTATATAATTTTTCTCATACATAAATTCGCTTACCAATCAATGTGGCACGATGGGGATCAATTGTCAAGGCGCGAACTGGGGTGATCTTCCCCAAATAGTACTATTATATGCATAAGCATCTACCAAATCCCGGTAGTTTACAATTCATGCTAATGGGACTTTTAGTGACATAACCTAACTAATAATAATCCATTTCATTTTATACATCGGGTCATATAATCATCCATCGGGTCATTTAATCATTCGGGTCCATATCAACAAGCAAACAATCGGGACATCTGGTGTCCTGTTTTATTAAAACTAACATGTTATCTCCCTCGCGGGTTTATAAAACATTTCATAAAAACAATTATAAGAGTGCGAGGCTATGAACTAACGTTGATTGGGAAAGGCGGGTTATCGGTGATTTGGATGTACAGTACGTGCTTCAATCACGGAAACCTAGACAAATAATACTCGGTCTTAGACTCTTGTCCAATGACTTTATAAAAACAATGTCTATGTATATATGATGATATCATGAGTATGATGATGATCATGTGGGATCTTATATCTTCATACACATTATAGTGTTATGTGTTAGTCAAATTTTTGACTAGTTACACTACTTTTAATCCAATTCCATATTAAGGCCCAATAAGCCCATTAAAGTCCAATACTTTATATTAACCCAATTATACTTCTAATATCAGGCCAATACTCATATGTTGGGCTCAAGTGGGTTAATCCCAATGAGTAAGTCCATTAGTGTTTATCCAAACTAATTGGGTCAATAGTCCAATAAGGCTACTTTGGCCCGTTAATGTCCATATGTTATAAATCTCGGGTTTTATCGGTTTTTACTTGTAAAATGTACTTATACATCAGTATATCAGTTATAAAAAGTTTACATTAGACGTGTCCGGCCGTCTAAGTTTTAATTGACGAAAACGTTCATCTTTCGGTTTTAGCGGAAAAGACGTAAAACTTATGTATATAGTTTTATAACTAAAAAAACATATCAAATTGCCATTTTTATAAAATGTACCATTTACTTATCAAAGTATATACTTATTTATAAGTAATATATAAGTTAGTGGGTTTTAGGTATACATTTTATATTAGTTTTACTTGAGTGCTAATTTTATAATATATACTTTTATTTTACAAATCTGATTATGAATTTCACTTTCACCATTTTTACCATATCTTAAGTTCTACAAGGAGATAGAAACTCATTTTTGGGAAGAACAAACTACATATTATGTGATACAATTAACTCTTGTTTAGCTACTGCTCAATCAACCTCTAAATATCTCTAATAGTACGTCCAAAACAGACTATACAGATTTGAACTTCAATATTGTTTTGATCATGTCTCACTCATTTTATGGATTCCATTGAGTGACCAACTCTCACATATGTAAAAGTCACATACCTTACTGTATATTAACTTATCCAAGTCATTTAAACAAGTTATCATATGGTTCTTTACTGTTTTATACAGCCAACTATTTTAGACATGATTTTAACATCTTTTCATGTAGCTTTTAATCTTTTTAACCAAATTTATGAACAACAAATCCCCACATAACATTTTGATCATCATTCATCATCATATACATATACATAGATGAAGAAAATACAAGATTACATATTCAAAATAACAAGATGATAGGAAGAAATAATCTCTATACCACCAAAGTGATGAAATGATGAGGTTTATGATGAACAAGACTTGGTTCTTGTCACCACATCTTTAACTTGGCAAATGAATTTCTTAAGATCTTCATATGCATGTATACCTTTTTGAAAATCAGCCCCTAAACTCCATGGAAACTCCTTTTCACATGTTATAACCACCTCAAATCATCATCTTTTCAACTAGGCTTCAACATATGTTGATTATAGCCTTTGTTTATGGCTAGATTTTTGATGATGATGGTGATTTAGGGTGGTGATATGGACGGCCAAAGGAGAAGGGAGAGAGAGATTGAGAGATTTTTTGAGAGGTTTGCATGTGTGGAATGAGAGGTAATGGTTTAAGTTAGTGGTTTTGTAAATTTAAGTGGTTTATGTAATGTGTAAGGACATGTGTCCTACAAGCTTATGTTAGCTTGCCACCAAAGGGTGGTTTGGCTTGTTCTTGCCATTTTATTTAGTGGGGGTGGGACAAGTGTCCCACTTGTCTCATCTCCACTAATTCACGGGTACTCCTCGATTCTAATTTCCTCGATTTGCGTGCCATCGGGTCGTTTTACGAAAAACGTTTTTATAAATTATGAATCAACGGCACAAAACGAATCTAATAAAATTTGTCTCATAAAAACGGAGTTCAAAAACGTAAATACGTAAACCTAGGGTTTCCGGTTTAGTCGTAAAGGACGTTAAATTATTCACGTAAGTCCTAATTTCTTCTCATAAATTTGTGAGTTTATGAACCAACACAAATTTAAAATCCCAAAATAATATTCGAGAATAAATTTATTTTCTGGATGTCTGACTGTCACCAAAAACGGTGTATGTAAACGTAAGCACGTAACGTAGAATTCTCCGGTTTAGACGTAGTCGAGGCTACTTCAAAATGTAAACCCAAATTTCTTCCCAAAAATGAGTGAGTTCATAATATAAAATTATAATAATGTTTTTAAATAATACTTGAGAATAAAATATCGACCATAAATTGACAGATTGTCACACCCGTGTCGTTATTGAGCGACATTTCTAGGCACGTCCATATTATCAATACTGAAAGACATCTCGAGAAGAATATTTTTGGATTTTGAAGATTTTTAATTTTGTGTTTTGTTTTTATATGTTTTATATTTTTGTATTTTGCTTTTTCAAAGGTATTTACAAGTAGATGTTTGATAGATAAATCAAGCAGGCACCTTTGCCAGAATCTCCAGGTCTGCTGGAGTCAAACATCTCATACCAATTTGCCTAACGAGGTACTCAAACCTATCTTTCGACAGAGCTTTCGTAAACAAGTCGGCTAATTGTTAATCCGTTCCAACAAAGTAATAGTTCAACGATACCTCTTTTAACTTGTTCCTTTATGAAGTGGTATCTGACATCGATGTGCTTCGTGCGAGAATGTTGTACCGGATTGCAGGAGATGGCTATGGCCGACTTTGAGTCACAATACATAGGTACTTTATCAAAGTGGAATCCATAATCCGTGAGTTGTGTTCTCATCCAAAGAACTTGAGCACAACACGCAAATAGAGACACATACTTCGCTTTGGCTGATGAAAGTGACATGCAATCCTGCTTCTTGGAAGACCATCCCACAAGCTTATCTTGACCTAGAAATTGTGCACCACCAGAAGTACTTTTTCGTGTATCAAGACACCCTGCATGATCAAAATCTGAATAGGCTGTTAGAAAGAAACCGGTTTCCCTCGGATACCAGAGTCCCAAATGAATGGTATTCTTGAGGTACCGAAAGATCCATTTAACCTCCTTGAGGTGCTTTTCAGTGGGTCGTGGTTGATATCGTGCACAATAACACGTAGAATGTGAAATATCGGGTCTGCTTGCTGTCAAGTATATGAGGGAGCCAATCATGGAATGATATCTCGTTTGATATATGGCATTTCCCTCCAAGTCAGCATCTAGCGATGTTGTTGATAATGGTGTCCCAACGGGGTCACATGAAGTCATACCATGCTTTTTGATTATCTCTTGACAATACTTAGCTTGATTTATAAAGATACCACTTGGGGATTGGTGAACTTGAATTCCTAGAAAGGATTTTAGTTCCCCCATCATAGACATTTCAAATTTGCTGTGCATGACTTTTTCAAACCATTTTGAAATTTTTGGGTTTGTGGACCCGAAAATAATGTCATCAACATAAATTTGCACAATCAAAATGTCATCCCCATATTTATAAGTGAACAGAGTTAGATCAATGGAACCTTTTGATAAACCTTTGGATACCAGAAATTTCGAGAGCTCGTCGTACCACGCCCTTGGAGCTTGCTTGAGTCCATAAAGTGCTTTGTGGAGACGATACACCTTGTCAGGATAATGAGGATTGACGAATCCTTCAGGTTGTGTGACATAGACTTCTTCCTTCAAAGGACCGTTAAGAAATGTTGTCTTTACATCCATTTGATAGACAGTGAATCCCTTATGTGCAGCATAAGCAAGGAAAATCATGATCGCTTCCATACGAGCAACTGGTGAAAATGACTTGTCAAAATCAATTCCCTCTCTCTGGCCATACCCATTAGCCACTAGCCTAGCTTTGTTCTTGATGATCGTGTTTTATTCATCCATCTTGTTTTTCCAGATCCAACGAAGATTTAATGGAATCACATCATGTGGTCTGTCAACAAGATCCTAAACTTTAAGTCTTTCAAGTTGTTGAAGTTCTTCCGTCATCGATTCAATCCAAGCATTATCAGCCATGGCTTCTATAAAATACATGATTTTACCATGATTGATTGTAATAAATTTTCACCCAATAATCCTATATCACTCTTTCATATGTTTTATTTCTTTAAGATGTGTGTGAACTTGTCCATTATGTACATATACTTTTACATTACATCCTTGTTGTAAATAACTACATAACTTAAACCATGTACTTAAAACTAGAAGAACAAGTAATAAAATTTATAACCATCATTTGAGTATACAACACATAACAAATTTGGAAAACATGCTACACAATGTATATGTAGCTGTGTATGTATATGTGTACATAATAGGCATACATACACTTTCTTAGACTAGCCCAATATCGCCTCCTCTTTGTGTTCTAGCCCAACACAAGCCCACAACAAGCCCACCTTTCTTTTGGTTAGCCATATATGGCACACACACCCACTATGTGGAAGAAGAAGAGTTGCTTTGGAAATGCAAGAGCCTACACTTGGCATAAGAGTTCTTACCAAGGCAATCATGCCTTTTTGCCTTCCCCTTCCCTCTCTTCTTTAAGCCGAAAACACACACTCATCATTCTCACTCATGTAAATCAAATCTCATTTCTCTCATCTCCTTTCTCTCTCAAATCATACGAATATCTCCACCTTTTGGAACCGGTACAGCAAGCCCTAGCCGAATCCATGAAGGTCACGACTTGGTTATAGTTAGGGTTATCACCTTCATCAAGATTAGATCCCTAACCTCCCTTGTTCTTTAAATCTCCCTTGGTAACTTTAGCAAGAAGGTATTACTCTTTATACTTTCTTCATTTTTACTTTCATGCATTAACATCCACCTATAAACACATGTAACAACTTGTTAAAAATTAAGATTTGATAAAACCATGACCATCTAAGGTCACGACATATTTTGGAATACCATTAGTCATGGTTAAAAACTTTTGATAAGAAACCTATGACAAGTATTCTATGATTAAAACTTGTTTAAAAATCATATAAATCATTTTATGGATTTAAATGTAGCCGTGGGTTATAAACATTACTTTTGGGATTAAGATTAACTAATAATCACAGATCTAATAAGTAAACATGTTATAACTCAAAACCATGACCTTAAAGGTCATGATATAATTAAATGTACATCAATGATTTTCATAATGAGTTTTAAGTAATGGAATATGTATCTATCTAGATATATTGGAATACTAAAAATCACTATAACACTTCATGTGTACACATATAGCCGTGGGCTATATATATCCTTGGATGGATTTTAAATGTACATGCATGTCTATGTAAAACCTAGATCTAGTGTTAAGGACTTAACTTAACCTAATAAACATAAAACAAGCATAAAGATCTTATGAGAACATTTGGGAAAAACAATATAGCCGTGGGCTATATGTTGTTTTTCTTAAATTCATGATAACCTTGGGAACATGTAATAAAACTAGATAAACATGTTGGACTTTATAAATAATTATAAAACACACAACTAGCTAAAAATCTCATCTTGGAAACACCAAGATTAAATTCATAGTCGTGGGCTATATATGTGCATACATAGACTTGTGATTGGTTTTTAGGTTTATACATTGTTTAGATCTTATTTTGGGACTCTTATGATTAGATGCAACTTTAAAACAAGTCTTGACTTATCTTAATAAGCCAAAACATAAAATAGCCGTGAGTCATAAGATCACATTAGGGTTTATAACCTACATGCAAACATGAAACACTTCTAGATTTCATTTGATACACCAAATAAAACAAACTTTGAGTTTTATTCTTCTATTAGGGTTTATAAATAAATATAGATAAGCTAATAATAAGCTTATGAGAAAACCTAAACTATTACTTACATAAAATGAGAAAGTAGTATTAATGGACTAAGTAAGCCCATGCAACATTAGCCCAAGACTTAATTCGCCCAATAAGCCCATCTAACAAATCTTAATACCCTAATAGACTTAAGAATATATTTTGACCCATTAAATAGCCTAATAGTCTTTTGGACCATTTAATGAGCCCATTTAATGTTTTGGATATTTAAATAAAAGTTATTATAATAAAATATAACTTATAAAAACTTTTGGACTAAAATGACAATTTATGAAACTTAAGGACTAAAACCGTGACATTTGAAACTTGTTTTGATAAACTATTAAACACACTAAAAATGTAATTATCCGAAAGTCTAGGGTTTAATAAATACCATCTGTGGCATATTAAACCCTAGGGACAATTTTTGAAAGATCCTACAAGTTATTTTGTCATTTCATAACCCTAAGGACCACTTTTGTAATAATCCAAAACATAAAGAAGCCCTAGGGACTGTTTTTTCCATTTATGAAAGTTATAAAACCTAGTTATAACTAGGAGGACTAAATTTTCCGTAACCCGAAAGTATAACAAGCCCTAGGTGCTAAATGTGTAAAATCCGAGAGTTTTACTTTACTTAAAACATGGAGGGACTAGTTTTGTAATATTCCAAAACTTAAACTAGCCCTAACCCTAATTCTATTTTAAATTTAGTAAAACTTGAATAAACCCTAAACCATAAGAATTTGAAATATAAATTCGTAAACTTGTAACTTATAAATTATTTTATAAATGTTCAGAAATTTTTTGGGAACTTTAAAGTAAATAAAATATTGATATTTTACTTTACAAAATAAAATATTTAAATTTTACTTTATGAGATAAAATGTATAAACTATATGTATATGGGTAAACTAAATACATGTACTTATGTACTTTTATGGGACGAATTTATATAAATGATCAATAAATTTAATACAAGTACATATACTAGTATTATAAGTAAAATATTTATTTTACTTAAACGAGAAACATAATTACAAGTTTAAATGGTTGTTGTTAATACATGTACTACAGTCATTAGATAAACACTGTAGCATTAATAAATTGAATTAAAAATATGTATAAGCATACACGTACGTTCCTTGTATTATTTATTAAGACTGTACTATTTGATAAGGCATAGCTTGTGGCGTGAGCATTATTTGCATATTCGTATTATACAGCTTTTGTAGACTCCAAGGTGAGTTTACAGCCCCATATGAACTATTGATAAACTTTCCTTTACGGGGGAGAAAACATGCAACTATTTTATTGGACATAACTGATTTGTATAAACTTGATTACTATTGACTATTATAGAAACTGTTAAATTATTGTAATTACCCGAATGTTATAAATAGATCAATTTGGGACTGACCATCCCTATTTGAGTGAGTCATGCTCACTGTGCCTTGGCCTGGATAACAGATGTATACCATGTTAGAACTGGGTTTGGGTGTCTTTTTGTAGGACACCAAGTTCTCATCTGTTGAGGACTATGAAAAGTTAAGCTTCAGTTTCGAGTAATAGAAAATATAATCTACCCTTTTTAGTAAAAATGCTTTGTGCGTTGTTGCTACTATGATTGATGTATGTCCAAACTAATCTTTATTAAACTTGTAAATTCACCAACTTTATGTTGACCCTCTAAGCATGTTTTTCTCAAGAAAATGAAGTTAATACGTGGTGTGTGCATGAACTCAAGCATCATTTTAATCTGTATTGTAGGACTCATCAGGGGTTCTATTTGGGAAAAATAAACATCTTACTTATGTCATGTTGAAGACAATTTTTATAAATGTGTACAATGATCATGTAATATGTTTTGAATAATTTCTTATCTTATGCTCTATGAACTATGTGTTATCGATCCACCCTTGTGACATCTCAATTGATAATTCCGCAATATTTGGACCCGACCCGGGGTGTCACGGAGAATGGTATCAGATCATTAGTTATAGAGAACCAAATAAATTTTCAATAAAATAAAAATAAAATAATTTTTCTTTTATTTAAAACTGGATTATAACTTTACAAAAATCTTTTGGGATTTTTTTGGGACCATAATAGTCAAGCATATAGATCGTAGGGTATGTATGTATGTTATTTGAACTAAGTGTGCATTGATATTTCTTTTGGTTTGGTAAATGATTATATATAAATAAGTATTAATATATGTAAACTTAACACATTGCGATGATAGTTTAAAAGGGGGTATACTTCATAAAACTTGTAACCAAAAATAATAACTTTTATTTCGTTTGTAAGCTTATACTTACTTCAAATTTCAAATAATATTATTTTCAAAGTATCATGACTCCACCTACTGCACATCTGACTCTCCTACTAGTGGTAGCCCCTGTTGCAACTATCCCTTCATCACCCGATCAGTACAGTGTGGATGGTTATCAGCCTCGGATTCAGAGGATGACCAGACTATCGAAGCTGTACTTCCTGATGACCCTTTTTCTGATCCAACATCAGCTATACTGGTCCCCACCGCTATGGAGGAGGATCGGGTATCTCCTGACCAACCTTCTTCTGTACCTTCATCATTACCACCAGGCTATTTTCCCGAGTCTCCACTTTCTCGAAAGAGGAGGTATGAGGCTATAACCGACTCCACTTTCAAGATCGGGGAGGGTTCCGGGGCAGGACATGTCGATCATGTCCAAGCCCAGATCGACGCACTGGCCCTACGTCAGGAGCGGGGGATATTAGACCTTCGCAACCTGTTGATAGCAGGTCAACTTGGCTACACTGTCATCCATGAGCGTATCAACTCTCTCACTCACACTATGAGAGGAGAAGCCCAGGCAACCAGAGGTGTTCAGGCTAGGACTGACGAGGGATTGTAGTGGCTATTGGAGGAGAACTACCATCTGCATCAGCGTATTCAGGTCATGGAGAGTCTTCAGCATCAGACCCATGCTTCTCTATCTGCTCAGGAGCAGTCCTTGTCTGACCTCGCCACCGTACGACACGATGGGGTTACTACAGAGATGGCTTATCTCCGAGGAGCCGTCGAAAGACTTCAGACCCAGCTGCTGACAGCATTCCGTGTGCTTAAGGAGACCCGAGCGATAGTTCGGACATTATGGAGTACCAGGGGAGCATATGCAGCTTCACCAACCCCACCAACACCAGCCTCATCCAGCAGACCATCTAGGCAGGAGTAGAGTAGATGTACTAGATTTCTTGTACATCATGATCAGCTTATGGGTTGTGCCCTAGCTATCATGGTATAGGACTTTTGTACTTTTATTTCTTTTCAGCTTTTGTGATGTATCCCTGTACTATACCTTCCCTTTTCGAACATGTGTTTTTAGATATGATGTACTTAAGACAATGTGTGCCACTACCTAGGACAAGACCAGCTAAGCCTTTGTCTCGGATTTGCTATGCTCGATGAATGTTTAATTCCTTATGGAAATTTGAATGTAATCATTTTCTTATGTTATATCTGTTATGCAATGTATTATATTCTGAAATCTTGACAGGTTATCCAAATTTCTTATGTATTCTATGCATGAAATCATCCCGTGCAAATAATATAAAAACTGTACTAACATTTGAACTAATAATCTCATTTTGTGTATGATTATAGACAAATGGCGATTACTCGATCAAATCCCAATAATGCAACCACCTCAAACGCCGCTAATGCCGAACTTCCTGAAGCTACTTAAAATGTCACCGCTTCTCAACACAGGGAAATGATAAATGAGGGCATTACAGCAGCTATGGCAGCCAGAGAAGGTGATCCAAATGTGAACAATGATCCAAGCCTCAATCTGCGCAAAAACAACGCTAATAGGGGTTGTTCTTAACCCAAATTCTTAAAGTGCAAATGTAACACCCCCAAATTTATACAACTCAATACATCGGAAGACTCGTTGGTGTTACGGGATAGCACATTACTCACATCATAGACAACGCATAAAAATCGCGTCGTTTAATATTAAATCATTTCCATTCATAAACAACAAAGTTACATCGGTCCCAAGTCATTATATTTCATACAAAGTTTTACAGAGTATTTGAATGGAAAAATATTGTTTAAGTGCGGGCCATGAATTCTTGTCGTCTTCCCGAGAATTACCTTCAAGTACCTGAGATAAAACATGTTAAAAGAAAAGGGTCAGCGATAACGCCGAGTGAATTCATAGAGTTTTATAAAATCCATCAATATAATATCAGTATAAAATTTTTATTGAAAATCATTTTGTACAAATCATTTTAATAGGCCATAAAATAGCCAAAGTCATTTTATACAAATACTCGTCGAAAATCATAATATAGGCATTTGCCTTAAAAGTCGTTATACGAATCATTATCGTTAAAAACACCATACAATACGTTTTTGCAGCGTTGTATAGATTAAATAAAACCATTATATGAATATGGTTATAAAAAGCCTTAAAAATCATTATACGAGCCAATGTCGTAAAAACGTCATACAATACGTCTTACGACGTTGTATGAAAATAAAAACCGTTATATGAGTATGGTTATGAAAACCAAAACACAAACATAATATCAATAGTATGACCCAGTATTGCTAGTCAGGTAATACATCATAATTCGAAGCGTCTAATAGTATTTCGTTAGTTTTTTGGATTATTATAAGCCGCATGACATTGTTACCTTACTAAACCAACAACGGGTAGCTAACCCGATACCAATTTTGCCCATCTAAAGTAGCGTGTCGTCACAAAGGTCACGCTATGGAAATCTTCTCATATATAAATTCGCTTACCAATCAATATGGCACGACGGGGATCAACCGTCAAGGCGCGAACTGGGGTGATCGTCCCCAAATAGTACTATTAAATGCATAAGCGTCTACCAAATCCCGGTAGTTCACAATTCATGCTAATGGGACTTTTAGTGACATAACCTAACTTTAATAATCCATTTAATTTCATCTATCGGGTCCTTTAATCATTTATCGGGTCATACAATCGGGTCATTCAATCATTCGGGTCCAAATCAATAAACAAACAATCGGGACAAATGGTGTCCTAATTTTATAAAAACTAACATGTTATCTCCCTCGCGGGTTTATAAAACATTTCATAAAACATTTAAAAGAGTGCGAGGCTATGAACTCACGTTGATGTGGGAAGGCGGGTTATCGGCAATTCGGATGTACGGTACGTGCTTCAATCACGGAAACCTAGACAATAATACTCGTCTTAGACTGATGTCCAATGACTTTATAAAAGTAACAATTATGTATACATATGATGATTATATATATATGATGATCAAGTGCGTTTACATATTCTCGTTTACTCATTTTTGTGTTATATGTCGATAACTTTTATACTAGTTTTACTTATTTACACGTTTTTAAGTCCTATAAGCTTATTATAAGTTCTTTAGCTTGTTTTAATCCTTGTTATACTTATTTTATCAGTATGTATACTTTCCATGTTGGGCCCAAATGGGTTAAGCCCAATAAGTTCTTTTTACAAGTTTTTATCTTATTTAGTCCAATTATTAGTCCAATATGCTTAATTAGATCGTAAATGTCCGTATTTCTTATAGTTCGGGTTTTATCGGTTTTTACTTGTTATACATGTCTATATATCCGTATATAAGTTTTATAAAGTTTTCATTAGACGGGTCCAACCATCTAAGTTTTATTTAACAAAAACGTTAACTTTTACGGTATTAGCCGAAAAAGTCGTAAAAACAATGTTTATAGTTTTATAACTTATAAGTATTATTTCACTACCATTTATATAAGTTATTCATTCATTTACCCTTTTACATATTTATATAAATAAGTTTTATAAGTTAGTGGGTTTTCATTTATATTTTATACTATTAAATTTTGAGTGCTTATATAATAGTATTATTCTTTAATTTCCAAAAATCTGATTTTTATCTTCACTTTCACCAAAACTGCCATATCTTGAGTTCTATATGGGGATAGAAGCTCAAATTTTTATCACATAAACTACATGATAAGTGAAACATTTATCTCTTCTATAGCTACTGTTTTATCATCTTCTAAATATTTTCTAAAAATCGTCCAAAACAGTAACCTCAGATTTATACCCTAAACTTGTTTTGATCATATCTCACTCATTACTTTGATTCCATTGCATGGCCAACTCTTACATGTGTACAAGAAATATATCTTACTTTAAATAGATTCTACTTCATCATTTTATCAGTCCATGACCTGTTTCTTTACTGTTTTATACAGCCAACAAATTTAACCAAGATTTTAACCTTGTTTCTTATGGTTTTTCACCTTTTTAATCATGTTTATCAACACCAAATCCCCACATAACATTTTTATCATCATATAATCATCATATACATATATAATAGGAAATAAAATACATGTTTACATAATCAAAATAACAAGAAGATGAGGAGGACAATCTTTATACCACCATGATGATGTAGGTTGTGATCAAAACATGGATTTTGATGGAGATACTTGTGATGCACCAAGACCATCTTCATGACCACCAATCTTCATAAACTCCTTGTGGAAATTCAGCCCCAAGACACCAAGAAAACTCCTCCATGGATGTTATAATCACCACCATCCAAGAGAGCTTCAAGAGGGCATCAACATGTGTGTGAATAACATGAGATTTTGTGGTTAGTTTTGGTCAAGTGAGGGTGTTCTTGGTTGGATATGGACGGCACAAAGGCAGGGTAGAGAGGAAATGTGTGTTGTTTGCATGTATGGAAATGGGAGTAGTGGTATTTGCTAGTGGTTTTGATGTAAGCTTGGCTTACTTTGTAAGCTAAGTAACAAGTGTAGTTAACTTGTTGTAGTTTTGACACATCACATGATGTGTTGGTGAGTTTTGGCCGCCCCATGTGTAGTGGGGTGGGATAAATTAGTTTGTCCCATCCCACTAATTTACGGGTACTCCTCGATTCTAGTTTCCTCGATTTGCGTGCCCTCGGGTCGTTTTACGAAAAACGTTTTTATAAATTATGAATCAACGGCACAAAACAAATCTAATTAAAAATGTCTCATCAAAAACGGAGTTCGAAATTGTAAATACGTAATCGTAAGGTTTCCGGTTTAGTCGTAAAGGTCGTTAAAATAAAATCGTAAGTCCTAATCTCTTCTCGTAAATTTGTGAGTTTATGAACTAACACAAATTTAAAACTCCAAAATAATATTTATGGACAAATTTATTTTCTGAAATGTCAGACTGTCACAAAAGACGGTGTATGTAAACATAAGCACGTGACGTAGAATCCTCCGGTTTAAACGTAGTCGATGCTACTTCAAGACGTAAATCCAATTTTCTTCCCAAAAATAAGTGAGTTCATATTGTAAATTGTTTTTAAATAATATTCGAGAATAAAATATCAACCATAAATTGACGGATTGTCACAGCATTTACCCCTAAACAGGATCTTTGTCCTCAAAGATCATCTTACTACTCGCTTCTTATAGAGTTAAAGCCATGTGGGTATTTCCTCCACATTCGGTCTTTTCTCACAAGTGTAATCCATTATAATACGCGAGTTTCATCCAACATAACTACGGGAATAAGATCAGGCTAAATGTTGACTTACTTTCTCTATCCATGATGTTCACGGGTTTCTGATGAATGCAACTTTTCGCCGATCTAAGCTTTACTAGGAAAAATCAGATTTTCACTTGATAGATATTCCATCAAGTTCGATTTACGAAACATAATTCACGCAGTTCTTGAAGTCCTAGGGTAGATCCAACTTATATGCCTTTCAATCCCAACTTTTACATCATCTCAATGGTCCCATACAACGGGGACTTATATCCCATGATTTGTCAGATCATGAATCCATTTTTCCAAGGTTAAAAATTGTGGCATAACTTTGCTACCCATTTGGCACTTCAAGATCTACATTTCATATTCACATAACCTCCTGCCCACTATCGGCAGTTAATAATCAAATCCTAATTTCAACAATCATTTCAGATCTCGCGGGTCGGGTATTTTGCAAGGATAGGTTCGCCATCATAGGAAACCTTAAGCCTAAAAGACATGTCCAACTCACAATGGGTGTAGGTCGGATGTCTTTATCTCAACTCTTGCTTACAGATGCTCTAAGATTTAGATCCTAACAAGATTCGATCTCAATCCTAATACGATGATTATCAATGATAATCCTTCCAAAGGAAAACGATTATACGATTTATTACCAAAGGTCATTCATTCAAACATAACACATCACTTATTTTACTTTGTATCGTTACTTTACCTCGTCCCTTCGATTTGGGGTGGTAAACAGTACTCTCATCAAGGTTCGTTCCCAACGACTTCTGAGCAAATCTCTAGAAATTCGATGCGAAGCGAGGATCTTGATATAGATGTTCGATACAGGCACCCTATGTTTGCATAACTCTTTTGCATTTATCATTAGCGAGAATGATATTAGCAGATTTGGTCAGTCTGTCGAAGATGACCCAAATTGAATCAAATTCAGATGATGACCTTTGCAATATCTAGACGTTTACTAATGTATGAGGCGATGTCTGCCTTCATAATTGCCATCAGTACAACTTCTTCAGACAAAGATACTCTTAGTCATAAATGACATAAATAGAATACTTATACTTACAAATTCCAACATTACTATATCTCATAGTCCTCCATATTTAGGCAACCACAAGTGGCCTTTAAAACATTTAACGCTATTGGCTTCTTTATTTTAATGGTTCACATTAGACGCGAACTCCATTTATTATCTATATTATCCTTTTTACAAACATCGTTTATTTTTATATTGTTTGGCAATTTATTTTGCACCTTCATTATTAAGGAATACATCGTAATTGATTCTTTATCTTTTATACATAATGTGTCAGTAATTACGTTCACTTTCCTGATGAAATAAATATCATAACCGTATTTATTCAAAAATTATTTCTTCACATTTTCTGAGTTTTAGTTTCTTCTCAACTATCATTTTTATCCGTTTTTCTCAATCCGTCGTCTAAAGCGTCGATAATTATTATAATTAATTAAATAATTATTAGTTAATTTTTATGAAGCGTAAACGTAAAAGTTTTAAATTTCTTAGTTCGACCAATTCATATAAAATGTTCAAAATAAATTTGAATTTAATTAACAAGATTTTTGTTGATTTATCGAAAAATAATTAAAATAATTAATAAGATTCGAAAATGTTCGAGAAATCTTTGGTTATACTTTGGTCAAAATTTTCTTAGTTGAAAAGAAAAAATTGTCGTTTCAAATTTTAAGTCATGGTTTAACTGGGTTTCCTCAATCCTTCTTAAGTTGTCTAGAAGTATACACAAACATTTACCCCTAAACAGAAGTTTAGTTAAATGGTTTGTGTATAAGGGAATAATCCCTTAAGATCCTTTGTTAAAACATTTGTCAAAACATATTTCCATTTCTTTTTGGTAAAATCCAAAGTCTTAAAAGGGCTCTTAATTTTTGAAGAGTCTATATGCATACATCTTACCATTATTAATCCAATGGTTATTTTATGTAAAGGATTAAGTTTTTAATCCCTAAGCGTTAATGGTTCTAATCTTTGAAAAGTCAATATAGCTTCCATTATCTATTAATCACACGGTTAAATCATATAAAGGATTAAGTCCTTAATCACGTGTTAATTATTCAAGGTACAGGTTTTTATTTCTCAGTCATCTAAGGGCAATCTATTAATAATTATTAACTTCATTCTTATTCTTATAAACAAACAAATAATCCTTAATGATCACAAGCATGAATTTATCAAATTACAGCCCACACACGTGATTCACCAAATTTATGAATGCTACATGTGTATTAGTCAATCCAAACGTCATCACATGAAACTCATAATGTTCATTACAAGTACCGGATGTAGTGATTGAAATACATAATCTTTTCCGCAGATGCGAAGTTGATGATAACCATGCCGTGGATCAAATCCTTAAAACATACACTAGAACCTTGTAAATGATCGAACAAATCTTCCATTTCGAGTTATGGATATCGTTTTCGATTTTCAATTTACTCAGTCATAGTAATCTATAAATATAAGGAATGATAACACCATAGCTCTTCATGATGACAGGCTTGGTAGAATAAAATCTTTCTCCGACAACTCTCTCAGTTGTACGGTAATTCCTTTAATTTAGATGGTGCTGACGTACAGTGCACATGCCATAGGTGCAGCACCGGGAATATAATCAATACCAAATTCTACTTGCCTTAATGGTAAAAGTCTAGGTAAACCATAAAAAAAATACTTACTAAAGTTTCAAATAACAGAATAATCTTTTAATAATTCAATATTAGGTTCTTCTAGATTACAATGTCTATAACTAGTTCACAACCATTCACGTTATAATTTCAAGTCTAAATGCAGGATATGGTCATCCATCAAGAATTATTTAGATCACTTTTGATAATCAACATCTTATCATTTAGGGGAATTCTACTCGAGTTCCCATCAATTAAGACAATGTCGTCATGTCATAATCAATCAATCCATTCTACTGGCACTATCAACTTTCCAGTTTCATTGCCTGTCGATAAAATGTGAACTTCTCAAAAGACTAATAATAGTTCATAATCCTTCACAAATTCAGGAGACATAACTAACCTTAAAAGAGTAAGGTCAACGCATAATCTATGCGGGAGAATTTCAAATCAGATACAGACGAAAACATTTAACGAGTATGAATATATCCCATGTTTTCATAATTTGAGTACGCATTCGAAAGCTCCTCGGATCGTTACCCAGGTCATTCAAATGAAATCTAATCAAAAGAAATGATAAGAACGTCAATACATCCAGTCGGGTATCAACACTCGGTAATCAGATACTTTTCCTAAGAATCTTACTACGGGAGAATTGGACAAGAAAGAATTGTCAATTGCCAAATAAGACAATTTCCACAGATGAGTAAATTCAACTCAGAATAATAGATGCTACAGGCACATATGTAGGTGTCCCTAACACTATGTCCCTATTTTTCACTTCTTGCAGATCTCATTAAAATTTAATCTTTCACAATCCTCACAGAAAATGTAGTGTTTATTCATTAGTTTTATGGGGACTACTAATCAGTCTTGCATAGTCCATTCCAAATTGTATGTAGGCGCGCAACTATATACAATTTCAAGATTAACGATGCAATACTCAGTTCGTCAAAACTTTACCATCATGTTTATAATAAAAACATTTACATTCTTAATTCTTAAATAAGAATCAAAATAAGTTTACAAAGATTTTTCTTTGTTATGAAAACAGTTAAGCTTTCCAAAGCGTCTTATAAACAACGTCATTTTGATATCAATCACTTATAAATCTTACTTTGAATAATCCTTATTGTGATGAAAATTAATTTTTTCTCAAAGGATACCGTTTTAACTTTATAAAATCAATGTGTGATCTGCAAAAGAGTGACGAAGAGTTGTTCACCAAGAATTAACTACGATATGATAGGAAATGAGCTTAGCCAATTAATCATGAGGTTCATGACCTCGATGGCACTCACGAAGAATGATTCACAACGTAACTCAAATCAAGATGAGTACTTGTTCAATGGTTGCATCACTAATGCGAACACTAGGATGAAGCAATAAAGATAGATAACATCGATACATGTAGGATTTAGCAATCAAAGGTTTCATTAATCACAAACAAGTCAAAATTGTACCGTAACACATTACGTGTAACTATGTCATACAATTCTCAGAACTCGTCCTACCAACTGATGTCTCAGTTAAGTTAGGGATTTTTAAAAGATACCACAATGAATACTAATCTACAAGAGTCATTAGGTGTTCCACATATCCTAGAAGATCCATCGGTCCCAATTCAGAAGAAGATTTCCTCAATTTATTTATTGGACATTGGGCATCCTCGTTAGTGGATAATGGCCTAGGAACAACACTTATCACAAACTAACAATCAATTAAAACCTTATAATTCAATCACAGAACTTAACGAATTCCTCTTAAAAATCTCATATTCCATATAGGTTAGGTTTTACTTTATTCAAGTTCTAACCAATTTATACTCAATGCGATATTCTACCTCATTCTCCAATACTTTCAATCTTATTTTTTGGCCTTGTAAAGGCAATACAATCTCAATATGAATCAACACTTAATTTCCAATCCTATTAGCTCTTACAACAACAATTATCAAATGAGTCACTAATATGAAATGACTTGATCATTCAACTAGACTTCTCGGAAAGGTATTAGTGGCATGAGGCTTTTGGGTAATGGTTCCAATAACAGCCTCAAGTGCAACATTCACCCTTTCGATTTCAATTTAAGAATTGGATGACAACGAATCAGATGACATCTTTCTAGGTGGTAACGTTTTGTCAAACTCCACTCTATAAGAAAAGATCGTCATGACATCGATATCAGATTTAATCTCGCCAATTCTTTTCCAATATCACAATCAACTAATATCTACATTTCTACGAATAGCAAGCATTTGTTGGGATCATAGATATCCACAACTTGGTTTAGATCTAGGATAGCTAGAATTCCTACGAGAATAGCTTCGATTAATTTACTAGGGGAGTTAGGGTTACTTGTGACAATCTACGTCGTATAAATACCTCGTATAAAATCAAAATAATCATCAAACAATCATGTAATAAAATTACATCATATATATATAATCCAAGTTATATATATATATTAAAATAACACTTCTCAGTCTGGCCTTGTCGGTAACTCGGGAATTCTTCGGCACCGTTATAGTCAAAAGATTTTTAGACATTTTTAGAAAAATGTTTATAGTTAAAAGATTTCGAAATGTTTTATTCAAAACCTTTGTTTTAAAAATCTTTCGTTCTCTATAACGAGAGCTCTGGTACCAATTTGTAACACCCCCAAATTTATACAACTCAATACAGCGGAAGACTCGTTGGTGTTACGGGATAGCACATTACTCACATCATAGACAACGCATAAAAATCGCGTCGTTTAATATTAAATCATTTCCATTTATAAACAACAAAGTTACATCGGTCCCAAGTCATTATATTTCATACAAAGTTTTACAAAGTATTTGAATGGAAAAATATTGTTTAAGTGCGGGCCATGAATTCTTGTCGTCTTCCCGAGAATTACCTTCAAGTACCTGAGATAAAACATGTTAAAAGAAAAGGGTCAACGATAACGCCTAGTGAATTCATAGAGTTTAATAAAATCCATCAATATAATATCAGTATAAAATTTTTACTGAAAATCATTTTGTATAAACCATTTTAATAGGCCATAAAATAGCCAAAGTCATTTTATACAAATACTCGTCGAAAATCATAATATAGGCATTTGCCTTAAAAATCGTTATAAGAATCATTATCGTTAAAAACACCATACAATACGTTTTTGCAGCGTTGTATATATTAAATAAAACCATTATATGAATATGGTTATAAAAAGCCTTAAAAATCATTATACGAGCCAATGTCGTAAAAACGTCATACAATACGTCTTACGACGTTGTATGAAAATAAAAACCGTTATATGAGTATGGTTATGAAAACCAAAACACAAACATAATATCAATAGTATGACCCAGTATTGCTAGTCAGGCAATACATCGTAATTCAAAGCGTCTAATAGTATTTCGTTAGTTTTTTGGATTATTATAAGCCGCATGACATTGTTACCTTACTAAACCAAAAACGGGTAGCTAACCCGATACCAGTTTTTCCCATCTAAAGTAGCGTGTCGTCACAAAGGTCACGCTATGGAAATCTTCTCATACATAAATTCGCTTACCAATCAATGTGGCACGACGGGGATCAACCGTCAAGGCGCAAACTGGGGTGATCGTCCCCAAATAGTACTATTAAATGCATAAGCGTCTACCAAATCCAGGTAGTTCACAATTCATGCTAATGGGACTTTTAGTGACATAACCTAACTTTAATAATCCATTTAATTTCATCTATCGGGTCCTTTAATCATTTATCGGGTCACACAATCGGGTCATTCAATCATTCGGGTCCAAATCAATAAACAAACAATCGGGACAAATGGTGTCCTAATTTTATAAACACTAACATGTTATCTCCCTCGCGGTTTTATAAAACATTTCATAAAACATTTAAAAGAGTGCGAGGCTATGAACTCACGTTGATGTGGGAAGGCGGGTTATCGGCAATTCGGATGTACGGTACGTGCTTCAATCACGGAAACCTAGACAATAATACTCGTCTTAGACTCATGTCCAATGACTTTATAAAAGTAACAATTATGTATACATATGATGATTATATATATACAATGATCAAGTGGGTTTACATATTCACGTTTACTCATTTTTGTGTTATATGTCGATAACTTTTATACTAGTTTACTAGTTTTACTTATTTACACGTTTTTAAGTCCTATAAGCTTATTATAAGTTCTTTAGCTTGTTTTAATCCTTGTTGTACTTATTTTATCAGTATGTATACTTTCCATGTTGGGCCCAAATAGGTTAAGCCCAATAAGTTCTTTTTACAAGTTTTTATCTTATTTAGTCCAATTATTAGTCCAATATGCTTAATTAGCTCGTAAATGTCCGTATTTCTTATAGTTCGGGTTTTATCGGTTTTTACTTGTTATACATGTCTATATATCCGTATATAAGTTTTATAAAGTTTTCATTAGACGGGTCCAACCATCTAAGTTTTATTTAACAAAAACGTTAATTTTTACGGTATTAGCCGAAAAAGTCGTAAAAACAATGTTTATAGTTTTATAACTTATAAGTATTATTTCACTACTATTTATATAAGTTATTCATTCATTTACCCTTTTACATATTTATATAAATAATTTTTATAAGTTAGTGGGTTTTCATTTATATTTTATACTATTAAATTTTGAGTGCTTATATAATAGTATTATTCTTTAATTTCCAAAAATCTGATTTTTATCTTCACTTTCACCAGAACTGCCATATCTTGAGTTCTATATGGAGATAGAAGCTAAAATTTTTATCACATAAACTACCTGATATGTGCAACATTTAACTCTTCTATAGCTACTGTTGAATCATCTTCTAAATATTTTCTAAAAATCGTCCAAAACAGTAACCTCAGATTTATACCCTAAACTAGTTTTGATCATATCTCTCTCATTACTTTGATTCCATTGCATGGCCAACTCTCACATGTGTACAAGACATATATCTTACTGTAAATGGATTCTACTTCATCAATTTATCAGTCCATGACCTGTTTCTTTACTGTTTTATGCAGCCAACAAATTTAACCAAGATTTTAACCTTGTTTCTTATGGGTTTTCACCTTTTTAATCATGTTTATCAACACCAAATCCCCATATAACATTTTTATCATCATATAATCATCATATACATATACAATAGGAAATAAAATACATGTTTACATAATCAAAATAACAAGAAGATGAGGAGGACAATCTTTATACCACCATGATGATGTAGGTTGTGATCAAAACATGGATTTTGATGGAGATACTTGTGATGCACCAATACCATCTTCATGACCACCAATCTTCATAAACTCCTTGTGGAAATTCAGCCCCAAGACACCAAGAAAACTCCTCCATGGATGTTATAATCACCACCATCCAAGAGAGCTTCAAGAGGGCATCAACATGTGTATGAATAACATGAGATTTTGTGGTTAGTTTTGATCAAGTGAGGGTGTTCTTGGTTGGATATGGACGGCACAAAGGGAGGGTAGAGAGGAAATGTGTGTTGTTTGCATGTATGGAAATGGGAGTAGTGGTATTTGCTAGTGGTTTTGATGTAAGCTTGGCTTACTTTCTAAGCTAAGTAACAAGTGTAGTTAACTTGTTGTAGTTTTGACACATCACATGATGTGTTGGTGAGTTTTGGCCGCCCCATGTGTAGTGGGGTGGGATAAATTAGTTTGTCCCATCCCACTAATTTACGGGTACTCCTCGATTCTAGTTTCCTCTATTTGCGTGCCCTCGGGTCATTTTACGAAAAACGTTTTTATAAATTATGAATCAACGGCACAAAACGAATCTACTAAAAATTGTCTCATCAAAAACGGAGTTCGAAAACGTAAATACGTAATCCTAAGGTTTCCGGTTTAGTCGTAAAGGTCGTTAAAATAAAATCGTAAGTCCTAATCTCTTCTCGAAAATTTGTGAGTTTATGAACTAACACAAATTTAAAACTCCAAAATAATATTTATGGACAAATTTATTTTCTGAAATGTCGGACTATCACAAAAGACGGTGTATGTAAACGTAAGCACGTGACGTAGAATCCTCCGGTTTAAACGTAGTCGATGCTACTTCAAAACGTAAATCTAATTTTCTTCCCAAAAATAAGTGAGTTCATATTGTAAATTGTTTTTAAATAATATTCGAGAATAAAATATCAACTATAAATTGACGGATTGTCACAGAAAACCCTCATACTACAGAGGAAAGGAAGGAGTTGTTGAATTAATGCAATGATTTGAAAGAATAGAGACTGTTTTCCACATTAGCGGTTGTGCTGATGAGAACAAAGTCAAGTTTTCCACCTGCACACTACTCGAGGGCGCCCTTACCTGGTGGAACTTTGTTGTCGCTACCCTTGGACATGACACTACTTATACTCTCACCTTGGCCAACCTTAAGGAGAGGATGACTGAGAAGTACTGCCCTAGAGGAAAAGGAAGAAGTTAGAAATCAAACTGTGGGATCTAAAATGCAAAAACAATGACATCCTTTGGTACAACGAAAGATTTCAAGAGTTAAGCTTGATGTGTACAAGAATGTTCCCTCAAAGAAGCGACAAAATTGAGAAGTATGTGAGTGGACTCCCTGACAACATTCATGACAGTATGCTAGCATCACAACCCACTACTGTTGAAAGTGCTATGGAATTCGCGACTGAGCTGATCCACATGCGAACCCGCAATTTGTCTGAAAAGCAAACGGATAACAAGAGAAAGTCGGATGAAAGTTCTCGTAGCCAGCACCAACAACCTCCCAAAAGACAAGACGTTGGGCAAACCTATGATACTACTGCTATAGCCCGCACCAAGAACTACTCAGGATCCAAGCCTAAGTGTCCAAAGTGCAATGATGAGACTGCTTTTATACATAGTCTCATCGTCCAAATTGGGCTTAAAATGCATTAAATATCATCAAAATACCCAAATATATGCTTGTGTTTGTTGCTTGTGTATTTTAGGTACGGATATTGAGAAAATGACAAAAGATCACAAGAATCATGCAAAAACAAACACGGGAAACGAAGCCGCACGATGAACCAATCCCAAATGAAGAATTTTCCAAAGAAAACCCTTGAAGATTTGAAGAATATTGAAGATTGGTCCTCCAAGTTTGAAGAATTGACACTTTATACCCTTGTATCTTCATAATTACAAGTTTGGTCCCTAAAGTTTGTCAAAATTACAAAAAGGACCCTTAACTTTGAAGAATTGGCAAATTTAGTCCCTCAACAAATCTAAATTGTCAATATTGGCCTTCAAGAAGTCAACAAACAAGTCAAGGCCTTGAAGTATGAAGACATGTCAAAAACAGCCCTTGAAGATTGCCAAAATTACACTTAAAGTCCTTAAAACAAGTTTCAAAACTTGTTGTGCCAAAACTGCCAATGTTCAAAAGTTGATATGTGTTAAATGGGCGTTGATAGGCATTTTATACAAAGTGAACAAAAAATGAAAAGTGAAGGACCAAACCTGCCAGACAACCTAAGCTATTCCCTCCACTCACAGCTTGACACCTCACCAACCTTAAACAATCACCCAATCAGCATCACCCTTTCCTCCACGTCACTCTCCACTCACTTAAACTGAATAATTAATTCAGTTTAACCCTTCCCTCCAAACACTTAATTTAAAAAACCATTAACCCCAAACGGATTAAACCCCCCTTAATCCACCCTTAAACCCTAATTTTTCCCAGTAAGAACAATGATCAAACCAAAGGGTTTTTGGGTAAATCTTTCCAGATCCTTAATTAAACATCACTTAAACATAAAACCATCCTTAAACTCCCATCACCATCACCTCACATGTCCCTCCAACCTTCCCCTGCCCTACTATTCACTCCCAAACAAAAATGGACAGCAAGATCAACAACTCACAGCATTTTCTTGCTCCCAAAGACAAAATGGACGACCTAGATTGTTTCTACATCACTGGCACCTCAGCTACAAGCCAAAGATCTTCACATGGCTTTGTTTTGACTAAAAAATTCAAAATCATCTAAGGGCATGATTGGAAGTTCACTTGTTAGGGTTTCTAGTTTCCATTCAGTTCTAGAATCACATTGTAGCCTCTATATAAAGGCCTTGTAGGACGTAGCATAGTTCTTGTTCTTGATTTTTCTCCTTTTTTCAAAAAGCTTGTAAATCCAGTTTATGAAGTGATATAAATGGTATTGAGTTTGTTGATGAGAAATATTGAGTTCCCTTTACATTTTCAGTTGATTTAAGTTCATTGTTTGAGTTTGGTTTAATTTCAGCAAAAGTTTTCAAGTTTTCAAAAGTTTCTGTTTCTTTTTCAAAGTTCTCTTTTATCAAAAATTTTCATATAATTCTGATAGAATGGTGATTAATTGTGTTGGTATGATGGTATTTGAGCTTGTGTATGTCCATAACACCATGGCTTGTTCTGGTGTAGTGGGTACCCAAGCTTGAAATAGCCATTTGTTGGTCATTTTCTTTGATATTCTTAGTCTCATCCATAAGCCAAAAGCCCACTTCTAGCTTATTCCATAAGCTAGGGGTCTGCCTTGAGCTTTTTACACAATACCCTTTGGTTTCTTTCTTAGCAGGTTCTAAACAAGGACAATATTTCATCCTATTTTGTTAAGTAAAACTCCATCAACCCATCAACAAAGTTCTGCATAGGCCCCAACCTATATGGAGGTGGTTTTTCAACCACTAAGGGTCCTGGATGTAGGACCCTTGAGGTAGTCTCTTGTTTTCCATTTCATTTTTAGTATTCTGAAATATTGTGTGTTATGTGATTTTTCATGTTATTTGTGATAAATGCTTAAGTGTTAGTTCAAGTGTTTAATATTGCTTATATAGGATTTGTATGCATGCTTAGATAGAGTTTGAACAGTTTGGTTAAGTCTTGATTGGAGTTGCTTTGAAAATTTTGTGTTTATCAAATTTAAAGGAGTGTTTGGGATAAGTGTTCAACTTGCATCTTTGCTATTAATCTTGCCTGCAAGCTGGTTAGATTCACTTATTAGGGTAGGATAAGGTGTATGCTAGTTGTTTATTGCAGTTTTGTAAGGTTTTAGAGCATTTGCATGTGAAAATTGTTGAAAACTTAGCTAAAATCAGTCACTGCTTGATTCCTGCTTATTTGTGTGAAATTAGTGCTTCCAAGTTGTTAAATCTGCTAGAAGTAGGGTTGTTCTAGGATTGTGCATTGTCTATTTGCTTGTTGATTGACTTGTATGCATAATTTGAGCCTTTGAAACTCACTTGTGTGCACACTAAACCAGCAAACACCCTTAAACTTGTGCATGCTATATCAGCAACCTTAATCTGCTTTCTTTGTGTGATTTGATTATTGTACTTGCTTGTTTTTGCTTGTGATTTGACTCCTTATACTCCAAAGAGTATAAGGGTGCCTTCTTATCCAACAAACATCCACAAAAATCAAAGATCAAGCCCTCTTGATCATAACTGCACAAGTGAATAATCACTTGTGTGTTCATCAGAAAGTTCATCAGACCTGGGCACGTTTTTGATTCCATCTTGCTATAATCTTGTTATTTTAGGTTTTTGTTTGTGTTTTAGAAGTTAATTAAGTACCTTGATTAAGTTTTAAAAGTAAAAAAAAAAAAAAAAAATTTGCAAAAAGCACACCCTACCTGGACTCGAACACGCGACCTTGCTTTCCAAGGGCTAGCGTGTTAACCAGTGATCTAGATGGCTTTTTACGTTTACACTTCATTTCATTAGTTATTTAAGGTATTTGTGTTTTATAGCTTATTTAGATAACAACTTGTAAATAAGCTGTTTCTAGCTTATTTCCTTAAGCTTTTTCTTGTTTAACAATTTTCTTAGGTTTGTATTAGGGTTATTTGAAAGTCCCTAATCAATGCGAGAAACCCTAATCTTAACTTAATCAACACAAGGTATTACTTTTCAAACGTAATCTTATTATTGTATAATAAAGAATTACAAGTGTTATGGATAACACCGTTTGATGACAATGTGTTGTGCACAATTTGAACAACAATAAACCTTAACTTATGAATACAGTCGTAGCTGTTTGATTCACTAAGTTACACGCACTAATGTTCTTAATATCTCAAAGTGTTAAACATTAATGCAAGGATACACATCCTATTTATAGTGTTACGAGTTTGACTTGAACAGTACTTGATGTCGACTACACAAGCTTTTACAAGTTCCCACATCAGTCACATGATGTCCTTCTATTCTTGGTAGTCTTCCATTATGCTTTAAGGAACAGTTGTCCAAAACAGTTTCCTTATTCTTCATATTCTCGAACACACAAATGGCATGTCCAAAGTGTGCTGAGAGTTATCAGGGTATTGCCACCCCTGTTAACTCTCAACCCCTCAGAGTCCCTAATACATCTTGGCTGTTATCCATCACAGCCAAGGAGTATGTCTTCAGGTAATCTTCGACTTCCCTGACAATGTCTCTGACATGGACTCCTCTGAGGTTGCTCACAGAGATTCGGATCTCTGTGAGTCTTGTGAAACTTGCCTGCCTCCTAGGCACAGGCAAGGGACTATCTATCAGCCTAATTATGTTTAAATCAATGAACAGGGAATTTAACAAGTTTAGATTCCCAACAATCTCCCCCTATTTAAACATAAATAGTGCTAGATCTAACTAAGTTAAGGTAAGTGAGTTTAACAGCTTCTTCTTACACATAACAGATCTAAACAAACATACCTCATGATTTTATTAAGACTTAAAGAAAAATTACAAGTTCATTACATAAGTTAAATAAAAGATGAAGGTAAAAGGGCTGATACTATCTTCAATAGTCATCATTTTTGATTCTTTCTTCAGCTTCGGCCACATCTAATCTGTTATCAATTTCATCCTGCAAAGTCTTTGCAAACTTCTTGGAATACTCTGAGTTGATCTTGAGACACTTCTTGTGACAGAGTAGCTGAATGGTTGAAGCCAGGCAAAGCTCATCTTCCCTCTGAAAAGCATATTGGCAGGCTTTGTTCATAAACGCCATTCCTCTTTCAGGCACTGAGTATGTCTGACCATCAACAGGGCCAACAATACCATTAGGAAGGATCAGATCCCTGTGCATGCCATCCACACGAACATCTTCAGTAACAAAAGTTTCATCAATGATTTGGGAAATTCTTCTTCTTTTGTTGCCTGTCTTTGGGGGTCCTTGTTCGAAAAGCTGTGGTGGAGGATCAATCTTGAGTTTGGAAGCTGTTTCCTTGATCCAGTTAAACTTAGCCTTAAGAGTTTTAAGAAGAAGGAAATTTGCATGTCCAGACTTTTTGGCAGCTAAGGCTTCGAGTTCAAACCATTCTGATAACCCAAGTGTTTTTAACCTGAAGTTGTTAAACACATCCATATTCCTCTGTTGATTATCCCTCCATAAAATCATCTGTGGGGTGTTTGTGGACTTGTGAATGGTGTATCTAAACTTGGTTATCTTGCCAGCAGCATACCTGTTGTTCACGCAGGCATCATAGTCAGCTTTGACTTTCTTTAAGGCCTCAGCGCGTTTAAGTTCCATTTCCCTCAACCTTTGTTTTTGTTTTTCTTTTTCAGGTGGTGTCATCTTCCTCAGAGTGGCTTCATTTAATTCTTTGGCCGCCTTGAGCTCACTTAGTCTTTTGAATTCTTCAGCCTGTTGCTCTATTTCTTCAGGCGTTAAAGGTCTCTCATCGGAAGGTGTAAAGGTTGAAAATTGGGAAAGGTCTGTTGTGGATCCTCCTGTCTCTAGCATCGCAGCTATCTTCTTAAGTTTAGTGTCAGTATCAACCAAAACTATCTCTTTACCTTTCTTTGAGACAGAGGACTCCACACTTATATTTTTCAAATCATCAGCTCTTTTGAGGAACGCTGTCTGAGCCTGATTTTGAATAGATTTTGGTAGGGAGCTCACAGTGAATTTAAGTTTCTTGGCTGCTGGTTCATCATCATCCTCAGGCTTGCTGATGTTAACTAAGATCATGGATTTAGATGAGTCAGCTCCATCTTGTGTTTGTTGCTCCCCCTGAGTCTGATCCTCATCATCAGGTACTATTACTGGTGTGATGACTTGAAGAGGAACAGGTGTTGTTGAAGGATTGGCTGAAGATGAGCCTTGTTCAGCAGATGCAAGGCTGAGTATATTAGTCTTCTCCCCCTCACGTTTATCCTTACTTCTCTTATGCTTGGATGAACGTGCCTGAAATCTTCTTGCAATCTGCTCCACAGAGGCAGCCATGGCACGCTGTCTTTTCCTTGATGCCCTGGCAATCTTCAGCAATAGGTTGGCATTGGCATTGGTATTTGCCTGAACACGCCTGACAATAAAACCAGCATGGTTGTATTGCCTGTTGCGTACTGCATTGAAGTGCCTGTTCATGTTGTTCTCTTGTTCATGGAACATGGCTGGGACAACAGAGTCAAATGCATCCTTGATCCTTGTCGAGAGATGACTTAGTCCCTGGGACACACCTTTTCTTGCACCCTCCTGAATAGGTTCAGTGACAGCCTCAGTCACAGCCTTCTTTATTATGCCTGGAAAAGTGACAGTAAAATTGTGCATCTCTGACTTGATTACGTCCAGCTTTCTTGATAAGCGCTCAATATCAGACTGATGGTGTACAGGCTGAAGATTCTTGATATTGAGGCTTTGTTGAGCAAAATCATCCTCCCTTGGAATCAAGTCAAAGTTAGTCTGGGTAGGATGATCAAACAAGAGGAATTCAGCTGTTGGATCATAAATTGGTCTTTGGAAGACTGTTGTTGCAGATGTAGCAGAGTTTTGTGTGTCAACAGCTTCCTTAAGAGGAGAAGTCTTGTCATCTTCTTTAGGAGGAGAGGCTGACAGCTGGTCATCCTCATCTTCTTCCTCCTCTTCATCAAACATTCCCTCAGGGAATTCATCTTCAGGCATTGGTTCAAACTCAGCGACATAATCTTCTACAGAAAGCATTTCTTCATCAGCATTGAGCACAAGTTCTTCTTCAATCGGAATGTCCTGAGTTATTGTTTCAGCCTCCTTTTCATGTACCTGAGGTTCTTGGACTGGCTGTACAATTTCAGCCTGCAAGTTTGTTGTAATTAGTAACAGGGGAAAAATATAAAGTGAATGGTCGCCATTTCGCTGTCCCAGAGAGGCTGAGGGTGATTACTCAGCCACTCCAAAGGATAAATCCTTGGGATTCTTTTAAGTGTGAATGAAGTGTGGTTAATGGTCGCCATTCGCTGCCCCTAGGAAAGCTGAGTGTGATTATTCAGCCCCCCCAATAGGTAAAAACCTTTGGGACTCTTTTGATTGTGAAACATATGTTGTTTAATGATCGCCATTTCGCTGCCCCTAGGAAAGCTGAGTGTGATTATTCAGCCCCCCCAAAAGGTAAAACCTTTGGGACTCTTTTAAGAGTGAAACATATGTTGTTGTAGGTCGCCTGTTACGCTGCCCCTAGGAAAGCTGAGGGTGATGATTCATCTCCCCCTGAAAGGATAAATCCTTTGGGACTCTTTTAATGAGGGAACCAAGAGGCTGTGTGAAGTACAGCCATCAAGGTTGAGACATAAATGTATTCAGGTTGTTATGAGCCTGAATACTGTCTAGAGGGTTCAGGGTCATCGGGGTGCTTTATAAACACAAATGAATCACTCCCTGGTGCAAAGACAGAGTGTACAGAAGTCTTAAAGAATTCTAAGTGAAATGACAGACTTCTATGGGTCGAGGATTACCCTAACTTCACCACTCTCTCCTACAGACAAATGAGAGTGGTTGATTGTGAACCTCTAAAAATGTACACTGATTACCTGTGAGATATCAGCTTGGTTTGGCTGGTTTCCTGTAGTCTCTGCTGACCTAGAGACACTAGACGCCTGTTGTTTGTCAGCCAAAGATTCTGTATCCACAAGAGTATCTGGACCAGAGGCGGTGTCAATCTTCTTTTCCTTGGCCTTGCTAACAGCTTTAGGTTGGGAAGAAGAGGGGATTTTCTTCTTCTTTAGCTGTTGGCCAGATGAAGCCTTGGACTTAGTAGTGTGCTGCCCAGAGGTCAAAGACGTAGACTTGCCAGCGACACTAGAAGTATTCACCTTCTCAGAGGAAGGGATCAAGGACTTCTCAGCGTTGGGTACCTGGTTTGCAACGTTCAGCATGTGTGCAGTGACAGGGATATCCTCAGCTCCAATCTCCTTGTAGATGGCGCCTGTGATGCGATATGGCTTCAGAGTTGTCAAGGCTTTGTTATGGTAATTCTCTCCCAGCAAGCTCTCAAAGATCAGGGACAGGTAGCGCACATAACAGATGTTCTTTTCCCTGACCTGATTCCTTCCCTTCAGTTGTTCTACCAGGTTAGAGAAAAGGATGCTTCCAACGTCAACATCAGCTCCCCATATTAATCCATACGCAATAGTCTGATGTTTGAACGACATTTGATCCTGTGATCCCTGCATGCCTCCCAGGGACTTCACAATGTGGGTGAAGAGGACACGCCACATAGGAGAAAAATACTTAATCTTCAGAGGGGCTTTAGCAAGGATTTCAGCTGGTGTGAGGGCAGGGTTAATGTCATGACAAGGGTTGAGTGTGGCCAATGCTTCCTTGACAGCCTTTTTGTCAACTGTCTTTAGGCATTCATCTCCATGTTTAAGTCCGGCCACACTGGCAAAATCAGTAAGGGAAAAAGCAAAAGGATGTTCATTGCAAGAAAGGCTAAAGGTAATGGTGTCTTCTTCAACTTCAGCAGAATACCAGAATTCCCTAAGGTATTCTTGGTAAAAGGTGGATGGAGTTTTGGTGAAGGCTTCGTTTAGGTCACAATTCTGCATGAAATTTACCAGATCTGAGTAGGTGTTGTTTGGTGCCTTGATCCATCCAATGGCGTTGTTGGAGGCGATGATGCTCTCGTTTATCTCGAAGTTCACATTGGAGGCTTTTGGTACGGGATACGCCATTGAATTAAGGTTGAAGGAGAATGAAAATGGCGGATGGTTGAGAGAGATAAGAGTTTTAGAGAGAGAAGATGATTTTTTTTAGAATGGTGGTGGGTGAGAAGAGAAAGAAGACAATATATATATTCAAACTAGAGTGAACAGTTATTCAACCGTATTAAATGCAAAAGCGAAAATGACTGCTCAAGTGGGTCCCCTTGACCTTTCAAAAAAATTTGTCTACTCGTTATCCGAAACTTAAATGATTAAAAAATGTGAGAATGTTTTTCGCATTTACTTGGAACGCAACTACCTAGTTACATGTGAAAAACATTTAATAAAACATTTAATATAGAATCAATCATTTAATGAACACATTTAATATCAAGCCACAGGCTTTGAGATATTGAGCATCCCTAGCTCAGCAACTAGCCTGTTGAACGTAGGTTCAGCCAAAGGCTTTGTAAAGATATCAGCTAGTTGCAGCTCTGTGGGAACAAAATGCATCTCAATATCTCCCTTCATGATATGATCCCTGATAAAATGATACCTGATATCAATGTGTTTGGTACGAGAGTGAAGAACAGGGTTGTTGGATATGGCAATGGCGCTGGTGTTGTCACAAAAAATTGGCACTTTGTCATACAGGATTTCATAGTCAGCTAATTGACTTTTCATCCAGAGCACCTGAGCACAACAGCTGGCTGCAGCGATATATTCAGCTTCAGCTGAAGACATAGCCACAGAGTTTTGCTTCTTAGCACTCCATCCAACCAATTTTCCTCCTAGGATTTGACAGCTGCCTGAAGTACTTTTCCTGTCAATACAGCATCCAGCATAATCTGAATCTGAATAGGCCTTGAGATCAAAGCCTTATTCCTTTGGATACCATAGTCCTAGGGATGGTGTTCCTTTGAGATACCTGAAAATTCTCTTAACAGCCACTAGATGGGATTCTTTTGGGTTAGCTTGGTACCTTGCACAGAGACATGTGGAGAATTGGATATCTGGACGACTGGCTGTTAGATACATCAGTGACCCAATCATGCCTCTATATAAAGTCTCATTGACAGAGACCCCTGACTCATCAGGGCCCAAGTCGTTGGGTGGAAGCATGGGGCATTTCACTGAAGCACAATCAGCCAAGTCATATTTTTTAAGTAAATCCTTAACATACTTTTCTTGACAAATAGAAATTCCCTTAGGACATTGTTTAATTTGAAAACCCAAAAAGTAAGTTAATTCACCCATCATACTCATCTCATATTTCTTGGTCATTAATTTAGCAAAACGTTTACTAAGATTGACATTTGTTGACCCAAAGATGATATCATCCACATAAATCTGCACAATGATGAAATCACTCTTGTCCTTGAAGGTAAAGAGTGTTTTATCAATAGAACCCCTGATAAATTTGTTTTCAGATAGGAAATTTGAAAGAGTTTCATACCATGCTCTTGGAGCTTGTTTCAGACCATACATTGCCTTGTGAAGTCTGTACACATGGTTGGGAAACTCGCTGTTCTCAAATCCTTCAGGTTGAGCAACATAGACTTCCTCAGCCAAATCACCATTGAGGAAGGCACTCTTTACATCCATCTGATAGACAGTGATGTTCATATAGGCAGCATAAGCAAGAAAGATTCTGATGGCTTCAAGTCTAGCAACAGGTGCAAAAGTTTCATCATAATCAATTCCTTCAGTCTGAGAGTATCCCTGTGCTACCAATCTTGCCTTGTTCCTGATGATGTTCCCAATTTCATCCATCTTGTTTCTAAAGATCCATCTAGTGCCTGTGATATTCTTTCCAGGTGGAGCTGGAACTAGTGTCCATACTTTGTTCCTTTTGAACTGATTGATTTCTTCTTGCATAGCAGCTACCCATCCATCTTCTACCAGAGCCTCAGCAACTCTTTTAGGTTCAATTTGAGAAAGAAATTCAGCAAATAAACATTCATTGGCTGAGGCTGACTCAGAGTCTTGGATTCGCTGTCTGGTTGTGACCCCTGCATTTGGTTCCCCAATAATGTTGACAAGAAGAATGTGTTGATCTCTTGACCACTTATTTTGAGGAGCTGGAGTTTCAAGAACAGGGGTACTTGAGGGCACAGCTGGAACAATTTGAGTCTCATCCTGCTGACAAGGAGGGCTTTCTTCAAAGACAACTTCAGTGTCTGAGTCTTCTTCAGCCACATCAAGGGAAGCAATTTCATTATCAGCAGGAGCAACTTCAGAGGTTTGAAGAATTGGTGAGTCATTAATATCATGAGAAGGACCATCAGAGATTTGAGGTTCTTCTTCATCAAGTCCCTGAGAGGTAGGAACTTCTATGTTGTGAATAGACAGAGGATCAAAAGCAGGAACATAAGGAGTGAGAGTGTTGGAGTGGTGATGACTGGTAGGTCTGGGTTCTGTGAATTCATCACTTGGGAAAGAAATATTTTCATTAAAATCTACTTCATCACCCTCTGTTCCTGTTCTCTGTATGACTTCATCATCTTCATTAAATCTGACATGGAAAGTTTCTTCTACTTCTTGTCTTCTGATGTTGAATACTCTGAAGGCTTTGGCTGTTGGAGAATATCCCAAAAAGAATCCATCATCAGCCTTTTCATCAAACTTTCCAAGTTTATCCCTGTAGTTATAAATAAACACAGGGCATCCAAACACATGAAAATAGCTGACGTCTGGAGATCTTTTTCTGAAAACTTCATAGGAGGTTTTGCCATGTCTTTTGACAATGATTGATCTGTTTTGAGTATAACAGGCAGTGTGTACAGCTTCTCCCCAAAATTGCTTTGGTAAGGCTGCACCATTTAACATAGTTCTTCCTGCTTCAATCAGAGTCCTATTTCTTCTTTCAGCCACACCATTTTGTTCAGGAGTGCCAGCTGAAGAGAAGTTCTGTGAAATCCCTTTTTCATCACAAAATGATTCAAGTTGATGATTCTTGAATTCTGTACCATTATCACTTCTTAGAGCTTTGACTCTAACATCATTCATATTTTCAACCTGTCTGATGAAGGACATGATGGCATCAGCTGCATCACTTTTCCTTCTGAGGAAGAACACCCATGTATATCTTGAAAATTCATCAACTATGACCAAGGTGTATTTGTTGTGATTAATGGTTTGAGGTTTGACAGGCCCAAACAAGTCCATGTGAAGGAGATGTAAGCACTTGTCAATAGAGAATGATTGCCTAGTCTTGAATGAAGACATGTTATGTTTTCCTTTGACACAGGCAGAACAAGTTTTGTCTTTGGAAAACATTACTGAAGGTAGACCAACAACCAAGTTTTGAGTGGCTATCTTATTGATGTTCTTGAAGTTGAGATGAGACAGTCTTTTGTGCCACAGCCAGTTGACACTTTCAGAGGCTTTGGCAAGAAAACAATTTGAGCTGTCTTCAGAGCACACAGCCATGTTGATGACATACACATCTCTCCTTCTAGGTGCCACCAACACAACATCATTATTTTTGTTGAATATGGTTCCCTGAGTCTTAGTAAACAAAACCTTATAATTAGCATCACATAATTGACTGATGCTAATAAGATTGTGTTTAAGACCATTCACATATGCAACCCTGGTAAATGTGATCCCATTGCAATTCACTGAGCCATATCCTTCTGTGTCACCTGAAGAGTTATCTCCAAACACCACTTTGGGACCTGGCTCCTTTGAGTATCTGTGCAGGTATTGTTGAATCCCTGTCATGTGTCTAGAACAGCCACTATCTAGATACCATACCGATTCCTTGAGATATTTCTGCACAGATACATAGAAACAGATTAGTTCCTATGGTGAACCCACTTTCCAGTGGGTTCCCTGAATTGCTTGTTAGCAACTCTTGTGTTCCTGAAAAACTTTTGGCGTTGGGATGGACAGTTCATTGTTTCATGGTTATAACTCCCACAGATATCACACCCAGGGAAGTCACCACACTCGTCTGAGTGATGGTCTGTGAACCCACAGAATTTACAGGGAGGATAAGAATTGTAATTTCCCTGTTGTCTTTTGGAACTCTGTGGTCTGTCCCTAGAGGGTGTCTGAGCTCTTTTAGCTGCTATGTGTCTGTCATGATCTAAGGTCGAGTGGTGAGAATTCTTACAAACATTGCAATAAGGTTTGATTAACCTTTCCCCTTTGGGTTCACCTAGGACTGACTTAGGTTCATGAGAAGTAGAGCATTCAGCGGAAGGCTTAATGTGTTGTTTCAAGAGTTCTACTTCTTTCATAAGAGACAACAGGCGATCTTCAGTGGTGGGGTCAACCTTATTCACAGCTTTAGTAGAAACAGGCTTAAAAGCTACTTGTTTACCAGTTGGTTTAGCAGGCACACGAAAAACTTTGGCTGGAGGATTCTCAATATCTATCTTAAGTTCATCCTTAGCAGATCTAGAAGAACTGCTAGGTTCAACTCCAGAGAGTTTGGGCAAGGGTGGAAGCTCAGCCACATCTTCAGAGACAAGGTCATTAGTCAAAGAGGTATCTGACATATGAATAGTCTCTGTAGATTTAAAGACAATGTCTTTGGGTTTGGTGATAATCCTCAGCTTTTTATGCTTAGCAGTTATATCCCTGTTTAAGTCAGCAGGAACTTCATCCCTAAGCAATTCATCAATAGTAAACCTAGCACACAGCCATTTTTCAATAACTTTGTTTAATTCAGTGACTTGATCATTTAAAGCTAAGTTTTTCAAGGTTAATCTAGCTACTTCATTTTGCAGGGATATTTTTTCTAAGTTAACCCGCCTGAGAGTTTCACATTCAGCCTTAGTATTTATCATTTCAGTTTTAACAGAGTGAAACTTATCAAGTAGGTTCTTCCTTTGTTCCTCAACAAAGTGCAAATCAACAATGGTGTAATCAAGGACATGCTTACGTTCATCACTATCAGACATAGAAAGAAGCCTGTGTACCTTTTTCATTGTGATGTCGACCCATTGTCCTGATCTTGCATCACCTTTTCCAACAGCTGGTTCATCCTCAGCTATTGCCATAAAAGCCCTGACTCTTGTGGTGTCTTCTTCATCTGAAGTCAATGGTTCATCATTCCAATCATAGGTTTCAGCAACCAACCCTTTCTCAGCCTTTTTCTCACCACCTTTCTTTTTGGACATAGCTTCAATCTTCAAGTTCATCTGTTCTAACTCAGCTTTAAGTGCCTCGTACTTATTTTTGTAATCTTTCTTCTCAGTGTCTGAAGAATTGGATTGAGATGAGTTGTTATGTTGTTTGAACTTGTAGGGTTTGGATGAAGATGATGGATAAGAGGGTGAGGATGTTTTGGTGGAAGGACATTCTTTTTGAAAATGTCCAAGCTTTCCACAGGCAAAACATGTTTCTTTTGACCTGTCAGTTGGTTTGCTAGCTGATCCTACTCTTCCAGATCTTTTGTAGTATCTTCTTTGGTTGGCTAGCAGTGCTCTTTCATGAAATTCTGCATTGAGGTCTGACAAGAACTCTTGGCTGCTACGGGTATCTTCTTCAATATCAGAATCGCTGTCAAGAGGATGTGCTGCAGAGATCAAAGCTTTGGAAGATGCTCCTTGGACTACAAATCTTTCAGTCTCTGATTTGTAGATAGTATCGATCAGCCCTTCTTCATAATTGTACTTTCCATAGAGCTGAGCAAGGGTATCATTTTTGATTGAGTTGTTAGCTCTCTGAGTCTGATTCATGCTCAGCCACTTTCTTGGAAGGCTGTTGACAAAAGTGGCATTGATCTCAGCTTGACCAATAGTAACATCATTCATAGCGAGGTCATTTAGAAGAATCTTCAGCCTAGTATAGGTTTGCTGAACTTTTTCACCTTCAAGAGACTTAAAGGCATTAAACTGAAGTCTGAGTGCCTGAATCTTTGTCTCTCTTGTTTCAGAGGGTCCTTCATGGCCAAGAATGAGGTCTGTCCACATTTGTTTAGCTGTGGGACACTGAATGACAGACTTCATGATATGCTTTGGAAGACAAGAAATTATGATGCTTTTGAGACGTTTATCTTGGTTTGCTAATTTCCTATCAGCTGCGGTCCACTGTTTGACAGGCTTGGGAAGAGGGTTTTCTTCAGTAGAAGTAAGTGCCATGGGAATATATGGACCATTTTCTAAAATTTCTAAGAGAAAAGGTTCAAGTCCATCAAGGTATACTAGAAATTGACTCTTCCAACTGGCAAAGTCTTCTTCATCAAAGACTGGTACACTGGTTACGTGTGATCCACCTCTTGAGTCAAGAAGTTGGGGTAGATCATCGTCATTTGGTGGGGGGGTAAGTCTTGGTGAAGATGGGTTTCTGGAAGGTGAGTGTGGGCTAGAGGTTTCCGGCATGGTGGATCTTGATTATAAAACGGAGAACGATGTTTCTTGAAGGTTTTAATATCAAACACCGCTCTGATACCAATTGAAAGTCTCTAATCAATGCGAGAAACCCTAATCTTAACTTAATCAACACAAGGTATTACTTTTCAAACGTAATCTTATTATTGTATAATAAAGAATTACAAGTGTTATGGATAACACCGTTTGATGACAATGTGTTGTGCACACTTTGAACAACAATAAACCTTAACTTATGAATACAGTCGTAGCTGTTTGATTCACTAAGTTACACGCACTAATGTTCTTAATATCTCAAAGTGTTAAACATTAATGCAAGGATACACATCCTATTTATAGTGTTACGAGTTTGACTTGAACAGTACTTGATGTCGACTACACAAGCTTTTACAAGTTCCCACATCAGTCACATGATGTCCTTCTATTCTTGGTAGTCTTCCATTATGCTTTAAGGAACAGTTGTCCAAAACAGTTTCCTTATTCTTCATATTCTCGAACACACAAATGGCATGTCCAAAGTGTGCTGAGAGTTATCAGGGTATTGCCACCCCTGTTAACTCTCAACCCCTCAGAGTCCCTAATACATCTTGGCTGTTATCCATCACAGCCAAGGAGTATGTCTTCAGGTAATCTTCGACTTCCCTGACAATGTCTCTGACATGGACTCCTCTGAGGTTGCTCACAGAGATTCGGATCTCTGTGAGTCTTGTGAAACTTGCCTGCCTCCTAGGCAAAGGCAAGGGACTATCTATCAGCCTAATTATGTTTAAATCAATGAACAGGGAATCTAACAAGTTTAGATTCCCAACATTATTGATTTTTCTGAGCAAAAAGTAGATTTTTCCCATTATTATTTTATTTATTAGGATTATTTTAAGTTTAATTTTTAGAAAGTCATTTAAAAATAGTAAAAAGTAATTTAAAAATCTGAAAAAATAATTTTTAGGTTCTTAATCATATTTTTGAGGTTTACAGCTTATTGGTTTTCAATTTAGCTTATTTTTGATTTTATTGGATTTTAGGGTTTTTAAGCAACTTTAAAATTTAATATAAAATTATTAAATAGGTTTCAGGAAATTTGGTTTGCATTTTTGTTTTAGTTACATTATTTAGGATTTTTGGTAATTTTTTAGAATTTATTTACAAACTTTTTATTTTTTTGAATATTTTAATATTATTTTATTATTAAAAATTAAAGTTTTATTTTTTTTTAGTTTTTATATTTTTCCTAGGTTAAGGACACTTAATTAGGAGTTTTTTCACTTTCCAAATATTGTTTAGACTTTTCAATTAATTTCTAGAATTAATTTAAGATTTAATAGATTTTAATAGTTTTTAAGTGTTTAAAAATAGTTTAATTTGGTTTTAAAATTTTTAAAAATAGTTTTTAGCTTAATTAGGTTATTTTTGAGGTTTACAGACTATTAGATCTTGTTTAAGGCTTTTTAATAATTAAAAATGATTTTTAGGGCTTTAATTAGCATTAAAAAGTCATTATCTAATTAATTAAAAGGTTTTAGCAAGTTTGGATTTTTTGTAAACTCTTAGAATATTATTGGGGATTTTTAATATTTTTTAGGAATTTTTAGGATAAAATTTTAATTTTGGCACTATTTACGGTTTTACGTTTTCGCCTTTTTCGTCGTAGTTTAATCCGTTTTCGTAACCGTCTTTCTCTTCTAATCCCATTTCTTTCTCAATCTTATAATCACAAATCAATATCAATTCAATACACAACGCACTTGCCTCCTCGAGAACGAACTCACTTAGGGTCATTCACACACGGTTTTCCTAAATCGTCGTGCACGCTTGCCCTATTTTACCTTCCTTTTCCTAAAGGGGTAATTTTACAACAATCATTTTGGCGCCGCTGCCGGGGAGGCGTGTTGTGTTTTGATTGAACAATTGTTGTTTTCTATATTAGCCATAATAGTAATTGTATTAGTAGCACTCTACTAATACGTATTATCGTTTTTCGGTTTTTGTGTGAATATTATTACTATATTGTATACGTAGAACAATAAATTCACAAGTACTCCAAATACGTGAGAAATCACAACCTTGACTTGGGAGGTCATTACCCAATCATTGTATTCGAATCTCAAACCAAAGAAAAAAAGGCAAAAATAGATAAATACTTTCGTGAAGCTTGATCTTGATAATACAAACTATAAGGTGGGTATAAGGCGGTTGTATTTCACGACCTAAAGGAAAAAGGCTCTTAAGTGCTTCGCGCCGCCTCGTTTCCTCCGCTTGCTTGTGCGTAGTTGATTTTGAGAGTGAATCGAGGGTTTTGCCGCCCAAAGTATTATTACATATCATATATATTTTCTTGGTTTCCATTGATTAAACCCTCTTGAACGATTTGGTGTTCCACCATCATTCTAAAGTCATCGAAGGCGTTCACTTCACGTGATCGTTTTCATTCCTTGAGGCTTCTTTAATCGAGAGGTTTGAATAAGGAGGAGATTTGTGGACTTTTTGTCTACTTAATACATTCACCAATTTCCAAAAAAAAAGGTAAAGAACAATCAAAAACCACAAAAAAAATTTGAAAAAGTAAAAACACCAAAAAGAATCTTCTTTGCTCGCCTTCTCGATGTACGTGACGTTTATGCAAACTCGCTCTAAAGCAAGACGTGCTCGTAAACGAAGAAACAAATCCACCACTCCTTCTAGTGAGGAGTCTCCTATTGACGAACCCATTATAGTGAAAGAAGCACCCATGGCTAATCGAACTATGATGGAGTTGCTTCAAGCACCCACCGAGGGTTAAGGAAAAGCGATTGTGATTCCCGCTATCCTTGCGGAGAATTTTGAGGTTAAGACGGGTTTATTGTCCATGATTCAAAACAACAAGTTTCGAGGTGACGAAAAGGACAACCCTCATAACCACATTCGCCAATTTAATCGTCTCACCGCCACATGCAAGTTTAAGGATGTTTCAAACGACTCGATTAAGATGATGCTTTTTCCGTATTCCTTAGCGGGGCCCGCAAAAATTTGGTTAGAGAAAGAGCCACCCAATTCTATATTGACGTGGAAGGATCTCGTTTCAAAATTCGTGATCCAATTTTTTCCGCCCTCTAAGACTACGCACTTGAAAAACGAGATTTCAAAGTTTTCGCAAGAGTATAATGAGAGTTTTTCAACGGCTTGGAATAGGTTTAAGGAATTGTTGCACGAATGTCCTCATCATGGTTTTTCCGACTTGCATCAAATTGACACGTTTTACAATGGCTTGAACGATCATGAGCGTGATTTTCTTAATGCCGCCGCGGGTGGTAATGTTTTGTGTAAGACGGTCGAGGAAGCATTGTTAATCATTGAAAATAGGTCTAAGGTGTATAGTCCTCGTAGCACATCGAGTGTTCGTAAGACTTCGTATTCGTCTTCGCCTTCATTGTCACACACCGTTGATGCTTGCCAAATCGAGGCTAATTTGGAGAACAAAATTTTTTATATAGTGAAAGGATTGTTAGTTGAGTTTAAAGTTGGTGAACAACCCGCTCCCGCTACGATTAAAGCGGTTGAGGTTTCTTGTATGTATTGTGGTGGAGCTCACGATTATTCCGAGTGCATTACCAACGGTGGTAACACTTCGAGTGCCTTCGCGGCCGCGGGAACTTATAACCAAAACGGTCAAGTTCCTCGCACTAATCAATTGACTCCACCGGGTTTTCCACCAAATCAAAATGCTAACAATTATCGAAACAATCAAGTTGGTTACCAAAGCAATCAAAGGAACAATTACAAGGGTAATAACAACTATGGGAATCAAGGGAGTAGTAGTAGCCAATTGCAAAACCAAAACCAAAACCGTAATTTTCAAAACACGAGTCAAGGTCTTCAAAATGTTTACACTAAAGAACTTCCAATGGACTTTGTGAATTACGCCACGGCAAATGATAAGATTTGGGAAAACATTCAAGAGCAATTGGCTAATCAAGCTAGGGACACGGCTAAAAACACTAAGGAGTTAGCTAATTTTGTTAAAGAAAATCTTAGCATGAGGAATGAATTGAAAAATGATTTTGCTAACCAAATTCGAGGTCAAAACAACAAGATAGAGCAAAGTCATGCTAGGCTTGAACAAAGAATTGACCAAAAAGCCGCTAGTCAAGATTTGAAGTTTAATAGTTTTGATGCTAAGCTTAATGCCATTTTAGAAGCCGTTATGGGAAACAAAGCCTCTACTTCGAGTAGTTTGCCTAGTAACACCATTTCAAACCCGAAGGGAGAGATGAAAGTGATTACCACACGTAGTGGTAAGACACTTAAAGAACCGACTCCTCAACCAATTACTCCAACGGTGGAGGAAATTGAGGAAGAAACCGAGGTGGTGGTCGAAAAGGAGCATATTTCAATCCCACAAAGTACCGCTCATGCCACACCTACGGTTGACCCATTACCAACATTGGAACCCGAGATTCCAAAGGCAATGCCTATGCCCCAACCCACACCACCCTTGCCTTACCCATCGAGACTTAGGAAGGAGAAACGACAAGAGCGCGACAACTACCAATTTGAGCTTTTTATGAAAATGTTTCGTGATTTGCACTTTAATGTGAGTTTCACCGATGCTTTGGTCATGATGCCTCGATTTGCCGCTAACTTTAAGAGTATGTTGAACAACAAGGAGAAATTACACCAAATGTCTAGTTGTTCGTCGGTTTATCTTAATCGCATACCTCAAAAAGTCGGTGATCCCGGTAAATTTTTGATCCCTTGTGCAATTCAAGATATGGAAGAATGCTATGCCTTGGACGATCTTGGTGCTAGCATTAACTTGATGCCACTTGCAATCTTCAAGTCGCTCAATCTTCCTAATCTTACTCCTTCACGAATGTCTATTGAGTTGGCCGACCATTCCACGATTCTTGCATGTGGTTTGGCGAAAGACGTTTTTGTGAAAGTGGGGAAGTTCTACTATCCCGTAGACTTTATTGTTGTTGACATCCCCACGGATCCTCAAGTTCCTCTTATTTTAGGTCGTTCGTTTTTAGATACGTCTATGGCTTTAATTGATGTGCATGCTAGAAAGATCACCTTACGTTTCAACGACGAGGAACTTGTTATAAACGCAACTCAAAATTCTCAACTTTCTCATGTTTATTCCGTTGCTACCATAAATCTCGTTGATATGATCGACGTAGTTTGCGAGGAATTTTCACAAGAAGTTTTAGGGTTTGGTGATGAAGAAACTAGTGGCAATCCCACTATGTTAGATCCAATTCTTGATAATTCGACACCAACCTTCACTCCATTTGAAGGTGGTGGTTTTACGTTGGAAGAATTCGATGTTCCACGTACTTGTGACGAAGACCTCGACAACGATGAGGACTTCTCGATTATCAAGGATTTTCTCAACGATTTCCCATTTCCTCCACCCGAGGAGGTTATGAGTATCGAGCCCAAATCTTGACTTGAGGAACCCCCTATTCTTGAGTTGAAAGATTTACCTCCTCACCTCGAATATGTCTATTTGGAGGAGGACGACAAGTTGCCGGTTATTATTGCGAAGGATCTTTCGAATGATGAAAAAACCGCACTTGTCGATGTTCTTAAGGATCACAAAGGGGCGATTGCGTGGAAGTTATCCGACATTAAGGGAATCGATCCCAAGTTTTGTACCCACAAAATCTTAATGGAGGAGGATTTCAAGCCAACAATCCAAAGTCAAAGGAGGGTGAACCCCAAAATTCACGACGTCATCAAAAAGGAGGTCCTTAAACTCCTTGACGCGGGAATGATTTACCCTATTTCCGATAGCCCTTGGGTGAGTCCTATTCATTGTGTCCCTAAAAAGGGAGGGATGACCGTTGTGCCAAACGATGCCAACGAGTTGATTCCCACTAGACTCGTGACTGGATGGAGAGTGTGCATTGACTATTGAAAGTTAAATGAAGCCACTCGAAAAGACCATTTTCCCTTGCCCTTCATGGACCAAATGTTGGAGCGTCTTGCGGGAAACGATTTCTATTGCTTTTTAGATGGTTTTTCCGGTTACTTCCAAATTCCCATCGATCCTCGTGATCAAGAAAAAACTACGTTTACGTGTCCATATGGAACGTTTGCCTATCGTAGAATGCCATTCGGACTTTGTAATGCACCGGGAACTTTTCAACGATGCATGATGGCTATTATTCATGATATGATCGAGAAGACGATGGAAGTCTTCATGGATGACTTTTCCGTGTTTGGTGATTCTTTCACTTCGTGTTTGTCGAACCTAGAGAGAATGTTAAAACGTTGTGAGGAAACCAACCTTGTGCTCAATTGGGAAAAATGTCATTTTATGGTTAAGAGTGGAATCGTCTTAGGGCACAAGGTCTCGAAAGCGGGGATTGAGGTAGATCAAGCTAAGGTAGACGTCATCGCCAAATTACCTCATCCCAAAACCGTCAAGGGAGTTAGGAGTTTCCTAGGCCACGCGGGCTTTTATCGTCGATTCATCAAGGACTTTTCAAAGATTTCTCGACCCATTACACATCTTCTTGAAAAAGAGGCACGTTTTGTCTTTGACGAAGATTGTGTACGAGCCTTTGAAATCCTTAAGAGGAAACTTACCGAAGCTCCCATTCTTGTTGCTCCAAATTGGAACCTCCCCTTTGAGCTTATGTGTGATGCTAGTGATTACGCTATAGGGGCCGTTTTGGGGCAACGTCATGATAAGCACTTCTTGCCTATTCACTATGCTAGCAAGACGATGACCGAGGCTCAACTAAAATACACTACAACGGAAAAGGAGTTCCGTGCCGTGGTGTATGCATTTGAGAAATTCCGACCTTATCTCGTCTTGACAAAATGCATAGTGTATACGGACCATTCGGCTATTAAGTATCTCATGGCAAAGCAAGATGCTAAGCCGAGATTACTTCGTTGGATTCTCCTCCTTCAAGAATTTGATCACACAATCGTTGACAAAAAAGGAGCCGAGAATCTAGCGGCCGATCATCTCTCTCGTTTGGAAGATCCTCACCAAAGTGTTTACGTGCCCAAGGAAATCACCGAAACATTTCCGCTCGAGACACTTGGTGTAGTGAATTCTAAGCTTGATTCTTCTACCCCATGGTTTGCGGATTTTACAAACTACCATGCGGGTAACTTCATCATTAAGGGTATGACAACTCAAGAAAAATGAAAATTCTTTCGTGATGTCAAGTTCTACTTTTGGAACGACCCTTACTTGTTTCGAACTTGTGCGGATCAAATCATCCGACGTTGTGTATTTGGCACCGAAGCTTCTAACATCCTTAGAGCTTGCCATGAGGGACCCACGGGTGGTCACCACGGTGCTAATCTCACGGCTAAGAAGGTGTTTGATGCCGGCTTCTTTTGGCCTACTATTTACCGAGATGCACAAGATCTTGTGAAGTCGTGTGATGCATGCCAACGACAAGGAAAAGCCTCACAAAAAGATGAAATGCCACAAAATATCATTCAAGTGTGTGAGATCTTTGACGTTTGGGGCATAGACTTTATGGGGCCGTTCCCATCATCTCGTGGTAATAAGTACATTCTCGTTGCGGTTGACTACCTTTCTAAGTGGGTGGAGGCAAAGGCCTTGCCCACCAATGATGCTCGTGTGGTAGTCAAGTTTTTGAAGCAATTGTTTTCTCGGTTTGGAACCCCTCGTGCTATCATAAGCGATCGTGGAACCTATTTTTGTAATGACCAATTTGAAAGGGTTCTAAGGAAATATGGGGTTACACATCGTCTTTCTACGACTTATCACCCACAAACGAGTGGGCAAGTTGAGGTTTCAAACCGAGCTTTGAAGAGGATCTTGGAGAGATCCGTTGGAGAAAACCGACAATCTTGGTCGGATAAGTTAGACGATGCTTTATGGGCCTTTAGGACCGCTCATAAGACACCCATTGGGTGCACTCCCTATAAGCTTGTGTATGGAAAGAATTGTCATTTGCCTATCGAGTTAGAACACAAGGCTTATTGGGCCCTAAAGCATTGTAATGATGATATGGAGACCGCGGGAAAACACCGGAAAATGCAATTAAATGAGTTGGATGAATTGAGGGATATCGCTTATGAAAATTCATTGATTTATAAAGAGAAAACTAAAAAGTTGCATGATTCTAAAATTAAAAACCGGGTTTTTAACATTGGGGATCAAGTTTTGCTTTTTAATTCAAGATTGAAAATCTTTTCCGGTAAGTTGAAATCCCGTTGGTCTGGTCCATTCACCGTGACTCAAGTGTTTCCGTATGGGACCATCGAGCTAGCTCAAGATGATGGTCCTAACTTCAAGGTGAATGGACATAGGTTGAAGCACTACTTTGGCGAGGAAGTTCCATCCTTGAACTACCTCGACCAAGTCACCTTACCCAATGATAATTAGTATTGAGGGGATCGAGTCGAGCTCATGACTCGGTAATCAAAAACGAGGTGCCTCATGGGGGAGTCCCATGCTTATCCTATGTACATATTATCGCTTTCTAATGTAGCTTACGTGTGGGGATTCGTGCCCTTCCAACCTTTGTTCCGTGGTTGTTTGTGATATGTGGTTTTTAGATCATGATCTTCACGATTGGAGCCTCTCGTGTTCGTTTTATGGGAGCACTCGATCGTTTGCTTTGGAGACATTTCTCAATAACCATGATATATCCTTTGATGTTCTAACCTTAGGTTTTTAGCACACTTCATAAACGGCTATTAATTTATTGGTTACACCCTTTCCATGCTAGATTAGGCATTCGACTACGTCTCTAGTATGGGGGTGTTTGCACCCTTAGACTCGAAACATTGAGGACAATGTTTAACTTTAGTATGGGGGGTGAATAGATACTTGCCTTGCCAAACCTTCACGCTTTCCAAAGTTTATCTTTTTGTTTATCGTTTTTGTTGCAAAATAAGGCTAAAAATGGCCAAATTTTAAAATTTTTCTCATGTTTTATTAGTGTTTGAAGACACGAATGTAGATTTTCCGATGGCGAGAATAAGTGTAATTTTTGACTCGACCGTGCGTGTTGAGCACTTAGCTTTGATTCCTTAACTACACATTAGGCTAAGTCTCTTAAATGAGGACGAGAAATGATAGAGTTAATTATAAGTTACTATGCTAAACGTAGAGTACTCGTATTCTTTCAAAAACTCATGTGTTCTCGTTGTTTGCTTATTCTCCCTTCGCTTGTAAATATTTTTTGCTTAATAAATATTGACTTAGCGGTTTAGTTAGGATTGTTGGGTTTCTAGTCTTTTCTAGTAGCTTCCGTGTAATTAAATTGGGAAGACATTAAGGTATCGCCAACGTCACGGTTTTGAAGTATTGGCACCCCAATAATCGAAAGCTTCACCCAATAATAAGATTTCAAGTGCTCACCTAAATCTAGCAAACAATTTGAAGCCCCACAAGGCCTAAAATCTATGCAAAAATTGAAAGTGAATCAAGCCTTAATCTTCGAAGCTTTAAAGATCCAAAATTCGCTTTAGCGTGAGGATATACGTCTTTGGCTAATAAAACCACCGATGAGGCGGATAATAAAAGGCAAGGCAAGACCGAAGTCATAATAAAAGCTTCATGGCGAAGTTGAATAAAAGATGGAGGTAAACCAAAGATAATAAGGCCCTTCCGTTAGGGGGCGTATAAAAGTCTTGGTAATAAGTCTCATGTTCAAAACCGTTATAAAACCGTGTTTATCGATTCTTCTTGTCAACTATATTTTTTGACATCGTTGTCTATTAGGAGGGGTTATTGATTTGATGGTTTTAGTTACACCGTTAGGACTCTATTTTTAGACCTAAATCTCTATTATCGCATAAGTTAAACAATGTATCCTCGTGAAACATTCAAGACAAAATAAAATATAAGAGATACAACTTAGGAATAATGGGAGGATAAGTACGTGATTAGGGCATATGAGTAGTGTTAGAATTACTAACTTATAATGACAATGATCTCGTTGCACGCTTGGCATGGAATTGGAGTGAAAATCGAGGACGACGGAATTATTTCTAACGAAGCATTCACGTGTTCTTATTCTATGAACCTAAACGTCCCATTTTGCAATGAAAATCATACATTATGTCTATAACACAAGTAGTAGTAATAGTAGTAGTGTAGCTAGTTTATCATTTCAATAAAGTGAATAAAATTGAATTTTGGAGATGCTTTGATACTTTATTCTAGCATTGCGTGAGGGCACGGCAATGGTTTAGTATGGGGGAGTGATGAGACTGCTTTTATACATAGTCTCATCGTCCAAATTGGGCTTAAAATGCATTAAATATCATCAAAATACCCAAATATATGCTTGTGTTTGTTGCTTGTGTATTTTAGGTACGGATATTGAGAAAATGACAAAAGATCACAAGAATCATGCAAAAACAAACACGGGAAACGAAGCCGCACGATGAACCAAGCCCTAATGAAGAATTTTCCAAAGAAAACCCTTGAAGATTTGAAGAATATTGAAGATTGGTCCTCCAAGTTTGAAGAATAGACACTTTATACCCTTGTATCTTCATAATTACAAGTTTGGTCCCTAAAGTTTGTCAAAATTATAAAAAGGACCCTTAACTTTGAAGAATTGGCAAATTTAGTCCCTCAACAAATCTAAATTGTCAATATTGGTCCTTCAAGAAGTCAACAAACAAGTCAAGGCCTTGAAGTATGAAGACATGTCAAAAACAGCCCTTGAAGATTGCCAAAATTACACTTAAAGTCCTTAAAACAAGTTTCAAAACTTTGAAGAATAGACACTTTATACCCTTGTATCTTCATAATTACAAGTTTGGTCCCTAAAGTTTGTCAAAATTATAAAAAGGACCCTTAACTTTGAAGAATTGGCAAATTTAGTCCCTCAACAAATCTAAATTGTCAATATTGGTCCTTCAAGAAGTCAACAAACAAGTCAAGGCCTTGAAGTATGAAGACATGTCAAAAACAGCCCTTGAAGATTGCCAAAATTACACTTAAAGTCCTTAAAACAAGTTTCAAAACTTGTTGTGCCAAAACTGCCAATGTTCAAAAGTTGATATGTGTTAAATGGGCGTTGATAGGAATTTTAAACAAAGTGAACAAAAAATGAAAAGTGAAGGACCAAACCTGCCAGACAACCTAAGCTATTCCCTCCACTCACAGCTTGACACCTCACCAACCTTAAAAAATCACCTAATCAGCATCACCCTTTCCTCCACGTCACTCTCCACTCACTTAAACTGAATAATTAATCCAGTTTAACCCTTCCCTCCAAACACTTAATTTAAAAAACCATTAACCCCAAACGGATTAAAACCCCCTTAATCCACCCTTAAACCCTAATTTTTCCCAGCAAGAACAATGATCAAACCAAAGGGTTTTTGGGTAAATCTTTCCAGATCCTTAATTAAACATCACTTAAACATAAAACCATCCTTAAACTCCCATCACCATCACCTCACATGTCCCTCCAACCTTCCCCTGCCCCACTATTCACTCCCAAACAAAAATGGACAGCAAGATCAACAACTCACAGCATTTTCTTGCTCCCAAAGGCAAAATGGACGACCTAGATTGTTTCTACATCACTGGCACCTCAGCTACAAGCCAAAGATCTTCACATGGCTTTGCTTTGACTAAAAAATTCAAAATCATCTAAGGGCAAGATTGGAAGTTCACTTGTTAGGGTTTCTAGTTTCCATTCAGTTCTAGAATCACATTGTAGCCTCTATATAAAGGCCTTGTAGGACGTAGCATAGTTCTTGTTCTTGATTTTTCTCCTTTTTTCAAAAACCTTGTAAATCCAGTTTATGAAGTGATATAAATGGTATTGAGTTTGTTGATGAGAAATATTGAGTTCCCTTTACATTTTCAGTTTATTTAAGTTCATTGTTTGAGTTTGGTTTAATTTCAGCAAAGTTTTCAAGTTTTCAAAACTTTCTGTTTCTTTTTCAAAGTTTTTTTTTATCAAAAATTTTCATATAATTCTGATAGAATGGTGATTAATTGTGTTGTAATGATGGTATTTGAGCTTGTGTATGTCCATAACACCATGGCTTGTTCTGGTGTAGTGGGTACCCAAGCTTGAAATAGCCATTTGTTGGTCATTTTCTTTGATATTCTTAGTCTCATCCATAAGCCAAAAGCCCACTTCTAGCTTATTCCATAAGCTAGGGGTCTGCCTTGAGCTTTTTACACAATACCCTTTGGTTTCTTTCTTAGCAGGTTCTAAACAAGGACAATATTTCATCCTATTTTGTTAAGTAAAACTCCATCAACCCATCAACAAAGTTCTGCATAGGCCCCAGCCTATATGGAGGTGGTTTTTCAACCACTAAGGGTCCTGGATGTAGGACCCTTGAGGTAGTCTCTTGTTTTCCATTTCATTTTTAGTATTCTGAAATATTGTGTGTTATGTGATTTTGCATGTTATTTGTGATAATTGCTTAAGTGTTAGTTCAAGTGTTTAATATTGCTTATATAGGATTTGTATGCATGCTTAGATAGAGTTTGAACAATTTGGTTAAGTCTTGATTGGAGTTGCTTTGAAAATTTTGTGTTTATCAAATTTAAAGGAGTGTTTGGGATAAGTGTTCAACTTGCATCTTTGCTATTAATCTTGCCTGCAAGCTGGTTAGATTCACTTATTAGGGTAGGATAAGGTGTATGCTAGTTGTTTATTGCAGTTTTGTAAGGTTTTAGAGCATTTGCATGTGAAAATTGTTGAAAACTTAGCTAAAATCAGTAACTGCTTGATTCCTGCTTATTTGTGTGAAATTGGTGCTTCCAAGTTGTTAAATCTGCTAGAAGTAGGGTTGTTCTAGGATTGTGCATTGTCTATTTGCTTGTTGATTGACTTGTATGCATAATTTGAGCCTTTGAAACTCACTTGTGTGCACACTAAACCAGCAAACACCCTTAAACTTATTATATTAGCAACATTAATCTGCTTGCTTTGTGTGACTTGATTATTGTACTTGCTTGTTTTTGCTTGTGATTTGACTCCTTATACTCCAAAGAGTATAAGGGTGCCTTCTTATCCAACAAACATCCACAAAAATCAAAGATCAAGCCCTCTTGATCATAACTGCACAAGTGAATAAACACTTGTGTGTTCATCAGAAAGTTCATCAGACCTGGGCACGTTTTTGATTCCATCTTGCTATAATCTTGTTATTTTAGGTTTGTGTTTGTGTTTTAGAAGTTAATTAAGTACCTTGATTAAGTTTTAAAAGTAAAAAAAATAAAAAAATTTGCAAAAAGCACACCCTGCCTGGACTCGAACACGCGACCTTGCTTTCCAAGGGCTAGCGTGTTAACCTGTGATCTAGATGGCTTTTTATGTTTACACTTCATTTCATTAGTTATTTAAGGTATTTGTGTTTTATAGCTTATTTAGATAACAGCTTGTAAATAAGCTGTTTCTAGCTTATTTCCTTAAGCTTTTTCTTGTTTAACAATTTTCTTAGGTTTGTATTAGGGTTATTGATTTTTCTGAGCAAAAAGTAGATTTTTCCCATTATTATTTTATTTATTAGGATTATTTTAAGTTTAATTTTTAGAAAGTCATTTAAAAATAGTAAAAAGTAATTTAAAAATCTGAAAAAATAATTTTTAGGTTTTTAATCATATTTTTGAGGTTTACAGCTTATTGGGTTTTCAATTTAGCTTATTTTTGATTTTATTGGATTTTAGGGTTTTTAAGCAACTTTAAAATTTAATATAAAATTATTAAATATGTTTTAGGAAATTTGGTTTGCATTTTTGTTTTAGTTACATTATTTAGGATTTTTGGTAATTTTTTAGAATTTATTTACAAACTTTTTAGTTTTTTGAATATTTTAATATTATTTTATTATTAAAAATTATAGTTTTATTTTTTTTAGTTTTTATATTTTTCCTAGGTTAAGGACACTTAATTAGGAGTTTTGTCACTTTCCAAATATTTTTTAGACTTTTCAATTAATTTCTAGAATTAATTTTAGATTTAATAGATTTTAATAGTTTTTAAGTGTTTAAAAATAGTTTAATTTGGTTTTAAAATTTTCAAAAATAGTTTTTAGCTTAATTAGGTTATTTTTGAGGTTTACAGACTATTAGATCTTGTTTAAGGCTTTTTAATAATTAAAAGTTATTTTTAGGGCTTTAATTAGCATTAAAAAGTCATTATCTAATTAATTAAAAGGTTTTAGCAAGTTTGGATTTTTGTAAACTCTTAGAATATTATTGGGTATTTTTAGTAATTTTTAGGAATTTATAGGATAAAATTTTAATTTTGGCACTATTTACGGTTTTACGTTTTCGCCTTTTTCGTCGTAGTTTAATCCGTTTTCGTAACCGTCTTTCTCTTCTAATCCCATTTCTTTCTCAATCTTATAATCACAAATCAATATCAATTCAATACACAACGCACTTGCCTCCTCGAGAACGAACTCACTTAGGGTCATTCACACACGGTTTTCCTAAATCGTCGTGCACGCTTGCCCTATTTTACCTTCCTTTTCCTAAAGGGGTAATTTTACAACAATCATGCAACTATCACCATGTTGTTGGAGGTCAATGCCAGGGATGCTACAAGTGCGGCCAAAAAGGCCATTTTGCTCGTGAATGTCAAGCAAATGCTGTTACCTCGGTTCGACCCAATAACAACCCCAGAAACAACAACAAGGGCAAGTCCAATGCTCGTGGAAGCAGAAGTGGGCAACAGGGAAACCGAAACCCCACAGGTGGAAACAACAGTGGACCAAAGAGAACCGTGGTGTGCTACGAATGTGGAACCCTGGACACGTGAGACCCGACTGTCCCAAGTTGGCCAACCAGAAGAATGACAACAAGGGAACTTCATCACAAGTTTACATGGTTGGCAATGCCCAAGCCAATCCAGATTCCAACATCGTCACCGTTACGTTTTTACTAAACCAACGATATGCATCCGTCTTGTTTGACATCGGGGCAGACCAAAGTTTTATATCTACTTAATTTAGTAAAATATTGGAAGTTACTCCATCAGTTTTAGACCCTTACTAGCCGACGGAAAAGTTGTGACGGTCGACACCATCATTCGAGGTTGTACCTTAAACCTTTCTAATCACCCATTTAACATCGACATGATTCTGGTAAGTCTTGGTAGCTTTGATGTCATTATTGGCATGGATTGGCTAGCAAAATATCGTGCAGTTATCATATGTGAACAAAAACTGATTCGTATACCTTGGGGAGATGAAACCTTGATTATACGAGGGGATGGTAACCCCGACATAATCAACACTAGACTTAGTGTCATCTCCGGCACCAAAGCCCTGAAATGTTTGGTAAAAGGATGTCCTATTTTGTTTTCCTAACCCGTTCCTCCCTAAGTGACGAAGTAGGCAATCCTAAACCTAAAAGACATGTCCAACTCACAATGGGTGTATTTTGTAGGGTTATGTTTGCCATCTTAGGCAACCCTAAACCTAAAATACATGTCCAACTCACAATGGGTGTATTTTGTAGGGTTATGTTTGCCATCTTAGGCAACCCTAAACCTAAAAGACATGTCCAACTCACAATGGGTGTATTTTATAGGGCTGCGTTGGACATCCCTCGTAAAGAGACGTTGAATGCCCCATGCTTCTAGACAAACCTTTTTCCCTCTTCAGGTCCAGTTAGTTCGACAATACCATCATCCGCCAAACATTGAAAGGTATGACTTCCTTTCCTTAGAAGTCAAAATTTGTGCAAATTTTGAACCATTAATAGTGGATGTACAACCCTTTTTGCAGCATTCCGCAAGATGCGCACTTCTTTATTCTTGGTACCTTCTTTTATTTCCACCATTTGAGGTACTTCTTTTCTATGCCTCTTTTGCCCAGTCCCGCTGCGAATGAAGCAGATTCTTTGCAACTTCCTACCCAATCACCATCAACAATAATCTTAACCTTTCTGATGGTTAGAAATTTTAGTGCTATCAACTAATGTTTGTACCCCATAGGCTTGAGGTATATCAGCAAGTCTTTCGCGTATAGTTGTTGACATAGAAGGGGTTCTAGTTAAATTTTTTTTATTTTACCTTCAACCCCCAATTTTCACCATCGGGTGTGGATATATAACATATCTTTCACCAGTGAAAAGGATGCAGGAGTAGTGCATCCCCAGCTTTCCCAGCATATAAAGCATGCTGGCGTGTCCTCCTCATACAAGAAACCAATTGCAGTGGATTTTCCCTCCTAACCAAATCCACAACACCATTGGTCCTCTCTCAACTCTTGGAAGGATGTAACCGCGACCCTGTTGAAAAAGCCCTCGTTTGTCCATCCGTTGTAGCAGCAACATCCATTACTGCTCAATCAGATGTATAGTGCGATCCGGATAAAGATCTCTTTGCATCGTTTTCTGTCCATCCGTTGTAGCAGCAGCATCCATTACTGCTCAATCGGATGTATAGTGCGATCCGGATAAAGATTTTATCTCTTTGCATCGTGTTCTGTCCATCCATGGTAGCAGCAGCATCCATTACTGCTCAATCGGATGTATAGTACGATCCTGTAAAAGATCTCTTTGCATCGCTTTCTGTCCATCTATAGTAGCAGCAGCATCCATTACTTCTCAATCGGATGTATAGTGTGATCCGGATAAAGATCTCTTTGCATCGTTTTTTGTCCATCCGTTGTAGCAGCAGCATCCATTACTGCTCAATCGGATGTATAGTGCGATCCGGATAAAGATCTCTTTGCATCGTTTTCTGTCCATCCATAGTAGTAGCAGCATCCATTACTGCTCAATCGGATGTATAGTACGATCCTGATAAAGATATCTCTGCATTGCTTTCTGCCCACCCGTAATAGCAGCAGCATCCATTACTACCCAATCGGACGTAGGGTGCGACCCGAATGTAGATCACTTTGCATTGATGTCACCATTCGTTTCTGAGCATGTCCGAAATGAACCGTATACTTAGAACATCTTTCACTTAAAAGATAACTACGTTTTTAGTAGCTCTGAGGACAAAGCTAAAATAACGGGGTGGTGCTATAAAATCCATGATTTTACCATGATTGAGTGTAATAAAATTTCACCCAATAATCCTAGATCACTCTCTCATATGTTTTATTTCTTTAAGATGTGTGTGAACTTGTTCATTATGTACATATACTTTTACATTACATCCTTGTTGTAAATAACTACATAACTTAAACCATGTACTTAAAACTAGAAGAACAAGTAATAAAATGTATAACCATCATTTGAGTATACAACACTTAACAAATTTTGAAAACATGATACACAATGTATATGTAGCCGTATATGTATATGTGTACATCATAGGCATACATACACTTTCTTGGACTAGCCCAAGATCACCTCCTCTTTGTGTTCTAGCCCAACACAAGCCCACAACAAGCCCACCTTTTTTTTGGTTGGCCATACACGGAACACACACCCACTATGTGGAAGAAGAAGAGTTGCTTTGGAAATACAAGAGCCTACACTTGGCATAAGAGTTCTTAGCAAGGCAATCATGCCTTTTTGCCTTCCCTTTCTCTCTCTTCTTTAAGCCGAAAACACACACTCATCATTCTCACTCATGCAAATCAAATCTTATTTCTCTCATCTCCTTTCTCTCTCACATCATACGAATACCACCAAGAATATACATTAACTTCACTAGATCTTTGTCTTCATCTTTACTACTAATCATTTAGTAGTATCTCCACCTTTTGGAACCATTATAGCAAGCCCTAGCTGAATCCATGAAGGTCACGGCTTGGTTATAGTTAGGGTTTTCACCTTCATCAATATTAGATCCCTAATCACCCTTGTTCTTTTGATCTACCTTGGTAACTTTAGCAAGAAGGTATCACTCTTTATACTTTCTTCATTTTTACTTGCATGCATTAACATCCACCTATAAACACATGTAACAACTTTTTAAAAATCAAGATTTGATAAAACCATGACCATCTAAGGTCACGGCATATTTTGGAATACCATTAGTCATGGTTAAAAACTTTTGATAAGAAACCTATGACTAGTATTCTATGATTAAAACTTGATTAAAAATCATATAAATCATTTTATGGATTTAAATGTAGTCGTGGGTTATAAACATTACTTTTGGGATTATGATTAACTAATAATCACAAATCTCATAAGTAAACTTGTTATAACTCAAAACCATGAAAAACCATGACCTTTAAGGTCACGGCATAAATAAATGTACATCAATGATTTTCATAACGAGTTTTAAGTAATGGAATATGTATATATCTACATATATTGGAATAATAAAAATCACTAAAACACTTTATGTGTACACATATAGCCGTGGGCTATATATATCCTTGGATAGATTTTAAATGTACATGCATGTCTATGTAAAACCTAGATCTAGTGTTAAGGAACTAACTTAACCTAATAAACATAAAACAAGCATAAAGATCTTATGGAAACATTTGGGAAAAACAGTATAGCCGTAGGTTATATGTTGTTTTTCTTAAATTCATGATAACCTTGGGAACATGTAATAAACTAGATAAACATGTTAGACTTTATAAATAATTATAAAACACACAACTAGCTAAAAATTTCATTTTGGAAACACCAAATTAAATTCATAGCCGTGGGCTATATATGTGCATACATGGACTTGTGATTGGTTTTTAGGTTTATACATAGTTTAGATCTTATTTTGGGACTCTTATGATTACATGCAACTTTAAAACAAGTCTTGACTTATCTTAATAAGCTAAAACATAAAATAGCCGTGAGTCATAAGCTCACATTAGGGTTTATAACCTACATGCAAACATGAAACACTTCTAGATTTCATTTGATACACCAAATAAAACAAACTTTGAGTTTTATTCTTTTATTAGGGTTTATAACTAAATACGGATAAGCTAATAATAAGCTTACGAGAAAACCTAAACTATTACTTACATAAAATGAGAAAGTAGTATTGATTGACAACTCAAGCCCATGCAACTAGCCCAAGACTTAATGAGCCCAATAAGCCCATCTAACAAATCTTAATACCCTAATAGACTTAAGAATATATTTTGGCCCATTAAATAGCCCAATAGTCTTTTGGACCATTTAATGAGCCCATTTAATGTTTTGGATATTTAAATAAAAGTTATTATAATAAAATATAACTTATAAAAACTTTTGGACTAAAATGACAATTTATGAAACTTAAGGACTAAAACCGTGACATTTGAAACTTGTTTTGATAAACTATTAAACACAAGGACAAAAAATGTGATTATCCGAAAGTCTAGGGTTTAATAAATACCATCCGTGGCATATTAAACTCTAGGGACAATTTTTGAAAGATCCTATTCATAACCCTAAGGACCACTTTTGTAATAATACGAAACATAAAAAAGCCCTAGGGACTGTTTTTACCATTTTATGAAAGTTATAAAACCTAGCTAGGAGGACTAAATTTTCCATAACCCGAAAGTATAACAAGCCTTAGGTGCTAAATGTGTAAAATCCGAGAGTTTTACTTTACTTAAAACATGGAGGGACTAGTTTTGTAATATTCCAAAACTTAAACTAGCCCTAACCCTAATCCTATTTTAAATTTAGTAAAACTTGAATAAACCCTAAACCATAAGAATTTGAAGTATAAATTCTTAAACTTGTAACTTATAAATTATTTTATAAATGTTCGGAAAATTTTTGGGAAGTTTAAAGTAAACAAAATATTGATATTTTACTTTACAAAATAAAATATTTAAATTTTACTTTATGAGATAAAATGTATAAACTATATGTATATGGGTAAACTAAATACATGTACTTATGTACTTATATGGGACGAATTTATATAAATGATCAATAAATTTAATACAAGTACATATACTAGTATTATAAGTAAAATATTTATTTTACTTAAACGAAAAACATAATTACAAGTTTAAATGGTTGTTGTTAATACTTGTACTACAGTCATTAGATAAACACTGTAGCATTAATAAACTGAATTAAAAATATGTATAAGCATACATGTACGTTCCTTGTATTATTTATTAAGACTGTACTATTTGATAAGGCATAGCTTGTGGCATGAGCATTATTTGGATATTCGTATTATACAGCTTTTGCAGACTCCAAGGTGAGTTTACAGCCCCATATGAACTATTGATAAACTTTCCTTTACGGGGGAGAAAACATGCATCTGTTTTATTGGACATAACTGAATTGTATAAAGTTGATTACGATTGACTATTATAGAAACTGATAAATTATTGTAATTGCCCGAATGTTATAAATAGATCTACTTGGGACTGACCATCCCCATCTGGGTGTGTCATACTCACTGTGCCTTGGCCAGGACAACAGATGTATACCATGTTAGAACTGGGTTTGGGTTTCTTTTTGTAGGACACCAAGTTCTCATCTGTTGAGGACTATGGAAAGTTAAGCTTCATTTTCGAGTAATAGAAAATATAATCTACCCTTTTTAGTAAAAATGCTTTGTGCATTGTTACTACTATGATTGATGTATGTCCAAACTAATCTTTATTAAACCTGTAAATTCACCAACTTTATGTTGACCCTCTAAGCATGTTTTTCTCAGGAAAATGAAGTTAATATGTGGTGTATGCATGGACACAAGCATCATTGTAATCTGCATTGTAGGACTCATCAAGGGTTCTATTGGGGAAAACAAAACATCTTACTTATGTCATGTTGAAGACAATTTTTATAAACTTGTACAATGATCATGTAATATGTTTTGAATAATTTCTTATCTTATGCTCTATGAACTATGTGCTATCGATCCACCCTTGTGACATCTTAATTGATAATTCCGCAATATTTGGACCCGACCTGGGGTGTCACAGCTTCTTTGATGTTTTTCGGTTCAGCTGTACTCACGGCGAGTGCGAACATACAAACATCGCCATTGGTGGCTAGTTGTCGTCTTGTACGAACAGGCTGTGAAGGGTTTCCAATTACTTGAACCAAAGGATCTTCTCGGTTCCAATGATGTGTTGAAGGATGTCATTGGTAGAACGTGTGCATATTTGACGGATCAACATGGCGAGGAGAAGACTCTTCAGTTTCGTGTACCGGTGTACCGAATGGGTTGTGAAAATCGTCATCGTTAGATAATGCATTGTCTGCTTGATTTGTGTTCTCTGGAGCAATGACAGTAGTTGTGGATGTTGTAGGATCGATTGTTGAAGAGATTTTCTGAGGAGGTAAATCTCAGCAACCCGTGTTGAAGTAGATGAAGTTGTATCCTTTTGTTGACCATGATCGGTATCATCATTCTTATCATGAGTGACATCGGAAGACTTTGATACAACTTGTTTCTCCCCCGTGAAATATTCATCAAACATTGGTCCATATAACATTTCCAACTCTTCAAGTGTCGTGTCCACTGTCATATCTGCTCTAGGAACATGTTCAGGAACCAGCTTTGAACTTGACGGTTCATTGATGTGGTCTTGAGTTCCGAATTCCGTGCGGTTGTGAACGGAAGTCGTTTGTCGTTGTGGATCGGGACTTAAACTGCTTTGTTCAAGTGCCATTTCTTGCAATTCATCAAATATGATATGAATAGTCTAGACTATCAATTTTGTTCTCTTGTTGTACACTCTGTATCCCTTAGACTGAGTTGCATATCCCACTAAAATGCATGCATCACCTTTCTCTTTCATCTTGTCCAGATTTTCACCATCTCGAAAAATGTGACACGTACATCCGAAAACATGAAGGTGTTTGAGTGAAGGTTTGCGATCATTAATTATGTGATATGGTGTCTTTTCGTGTCTTGGGATAACTAAGGAACGGGTTTTTGTGTAGCATGCGGTTGATACAGCTTCGGCCCAAAAGAATAGTGGTAGTTTTGAAGCAGATAATAATGTTCGAGCAGCCTCAACTAAAGTACGATTTCGTCTTTCAACAACTCAGTTTTGTTCAGGTGTTCGAGCAATAGATGTTTCATGTTCAATCCCTTCGGCTTCAAAATAATTCTTAAGAGTTGAATTCAAGAATTATGTGCCTCTGTCAGTGCGTACCACTTTTACTTGATCTTGAAGACCACATTGTATCAGCTTAAGGAAGTTAATGAGAATCTCAGGTGTTTCATCCTTGGACCTTAAGAAGAGGGTCCACGTGTACCTTGAGTAGTCATCGACAATTACCGTAACGTATTTCTTCCCATTGATGCTTTGAACACCCATGGGGCCACATATCCTTTAGAGCTTGATGTATTCTTTGTCTTGAAACTACTCCGTTTAGCTTTACAAAGCTCACAAGAAGAACAAAGATGATCTTTGATGAATTTCAAATTTGGAAGGCCTCTCACAATATCTTTCTTGGAAAGCAAGTTGATGGTATCAAAGTTAAGATGAGATAATCGTTGATCCCATAACCAAGCTTTAGTCGTTAAAGCTTTAGCCATGAAACAGATTGGATTTGAAGATGTGGAGTCTTGTAGTGAAATAGTGTAGAGATCAGTACCCCGTGACCCGGTAAGTAAGTCATTCCCGTCATAATCACGAAGAAAACATGTCTTCTTTCTAAAAGCAACCTCCAAATTCGCATCACAAAATTGACCATCCGAGAAAAGATTGTGATTGAGCCCTTCGACGTAGTAAACCCTTTTGATAGTGATATTTCCTTGAACCAAGTCTCCATATCCTAGGATCGATGCACATTGATCATTTCCAAATCGGACCGTACCCAGGAACTTCTCCATGAAGTTAATTAGAAGCTTGAGATTCCCCGTCATGTGCTTCGTGCATCCGGAGTCCAGTATGAAGAAAATTATTTCAATCACCTATAGAAGAATTATAACACGATGGAGCATTTGCTAAATTGGATTCCATGTTAGTTGTGATTTCTGATTCATTAGTTTTCCTAGTTTCATCATTTAGAGGCACACTAATGCACGTAGTCACAATTTCTAGTCCTAACCTTAGGCATCCATTTATATCCTAGAGGACATTGATTAGCAAACCACCATTTCTAATACTTGCTAGCAGACTCATATAATTCCCTAATTCTTCTTCTAGGATTCTTAGTGGTGGAGTCTGATGCAATACTTTTCTCAGGAGGGGGGGGGGGGGGGGGGTTGCACCAGAATGGTTCACTTTGCGTTTGGGTTTTCTAGCACTAATAGGCATCGCATTTTGATTCTTAGTTCTAGTATCTACGCCTTTGACATTATTCGAAACATACATAGCATGATTAGCATTAGCACACTTTCCACATTTCACACAAACAAACTTAACATTCAAAGCATTCAAAGTCGAATCATTCAAATCGTCATTACACGCGATTACAGATGTTTTATTGTTAGAAAAATTGAAAATCCTAGGCTGGTCTTCTACTTTCTTCATTTTCCCTTGACTTTTGTTTTGCCAAACCTTTTCATTCATGCGAGTGCTCTTAAGATGAGGTCGGCTAACACTATCAGTGGGGACTACTTCTGTAGTAAAAGACACACGTCTATTAGTGTTTCTAGAAGCCTGAGGTGATTGACTTTCTTTGTTGTGTGTGGGTTTAGTGGCCAATCTATACATCCCTGGTTTAATCACATTTGTGTTCTTGATGCTTTGTGATCGAATATGTGTTTTGAGAGTATTATGTGGTAACCTATCCTTCCCATCCGTCTTGGGGGCAAACGCAAGTTTTGCAAATGCAAAATTAGAGAAAACAGATGGTTTTCCCAAGACAGAGGGTCTAGTCACTTTATGCGCATTGGGTTGTCTAACAACAGGTTTCTTAACACTAGGTTCCACAATTTTCCCACCCATCTTAGCACGAGTTTCTTCAACTCTGTTATCGCTATTTCCCTGTCTTGTAACTGAGCTTTCAACTCTTTAATTTCCAAACTCTTTTAATTCATTTCTCTACACATTTGAGAAAGTTTTTCTTGCAATTTATTATCATGTGAAAATTTTCCTATGTCTTTTTACAAAGCAAGTTCAAGAGAATGACAATGTTTTTGAAGGAAATCAGTTTTGTGTTGAAGTAACTCAAAAGCCTTTTTATCAACATTTTCTTTACGTTTCAAAAGCTCAAGTTCAAGACGCTCACATTCTTTGATCTTATCAAGATAGTTGCATGCAACATCAGAATATTCATCCATATCAGCACAAGATTGAAGAGTAACACACAAAATATCTTGGGAGAGACATTCTTCTAAGAGTATATCATATACGTTTGAAAAATCTGATTTGTCATATTGAAGTTCATCAATTTCTTTTTCAAGAGACTCAACATATTTCAAATCATCAAACATTTCAGACCGATTCAAGTTTTCAAACTCAAGAAAATGTTCTTTTATTATCTTCGTATTTGGTATTAAAAGTTCTTTCACAAGCACAGTTATGTTCTGAGGAATTTCTGTTTTCCACTTATCCTTTTGGCGTTTTTCCCAATCACTTTCAACAATTGATTGAACATTATCAATATATTGTTGAAGAAAACCAAGTGTTTTTCTACTTTTGCTTTTAGAATCATCAAGAGGCAAATAGTTAATATATTTAAAAACATCCGTTTTTGTAAAACCCGCATGCTTTTACCATGAACAGTACACTAATAATTGTACGTACGAGATTAAAATTTTCCTTTTATAACATGAATACGTTCACGAACATTAATTAAAAGAACTACTAACGTGATATTACACGATAATGATCATATACGTATTAATAAACGATAATTATTGACCATAATAATTATAATCACGAACATGAAAGCATGAACGTTAAATCACAAACACGTAATTACGTATTTAATATTATAATACGATTAACATCGTTTATGTACAAGTATTTATTTCTAAAATGAACAATTAATTAGGATATAACACGAAAATACTAACGTGTGAACACGTGATTTATTAAACATGAGCAATGCTCGGGTTTTTTTAACACCCCCAAATATACACAATTTAACACAGCAGAAGACTCGTTGGTGTTACGGGATAGCACATTACTCACATCATAGACAACGCTTAAAAATCGCGTCGTTTAATAATAAAGCATTTCCATTCATAAATATCAAGTTTACATAGGTCCCAAGTCATGGTCATTTCATACAATTTTACAAAAGATTTGAATGGAAATTGTTATTTAAGTGCGGGCCATGAATTCTTGTTGTCTTCCCGAGAATTACCTTCAAGTACCTGAGATAAAACATGTTAAAAGAAAAGGTCAGCGATGACGCCGAGTGAATTCATAGAGTTTAATAAAATCCATCAATATAACATCGGTATAAAATTATTACCGAAAATCATTTCGTACAAATCTTTGTAATAGGCCATAAAATCACCAAAGTCATTTTATACAAATCCTTATCAAAATCATAATATATGCTTTCGCCTTCAAAATTATTATACGAATCATTGTCGTAAAAAACATCATACAATATGTTTCATAACGTTGTATAAAGTTAAATAAAAACCGTTATATGAATATGGATATGTAAAACCAAAACACGAACATAACATCAATAATAAGACCCCGTATTGCTAGTCAGGCAATATATCGTAATTCAGTGCGTATAGCAGTATTTCATTATTTGGATTATTATAAGCCGCATGACATTGTTACCTTACTACAATAAACAATGGGTAGCTAGCCCGAAACTTAATTTGCCCATCTAAATTAGCGTGTCGTCACAATAATCACGCTTGTGTAAATCTTCTCATACATAAATTCGCTTACCAATCAATGTGGCACGACGAGGATCAACCGTCAAGGCGCGAACTGGGGTGATCGTCCCCAAATAGTACTATTATATGCATAAGCGTCTACCAAATCCCGGTAGTTCACAATTCATGCTAATGGGACTTTTAGTGACATAACCTAACTTTAATAATCCATTTCATTTCATCTATCGGGTCATTTAATCATTCATCGGGTCATACAATCATTCGGGTCCAAATCAAAAAACAGAAAATCGGGACAAATGGTGTCCTATTTTATCAAAACTAACATGTTATCTCCCTCTCGGGTTTATAAAAAATTTCATAAAAACATTTAAAAGAGTGCAAGGCTATGAACTCACGTTGATTGGGAAAGGCGGGTTATCGGCGATTCGGATGTGCGGTACGTGCTTCAATCACGGAAACCTAGACAAATAATACTCGTCTTAGACTCTTGTCCAATGACTTTATCAAAATAATAATTATGTATACAGATGATGATTTTATATATATGATGATCAAGTAGGTTTATACATTCTCATTTACTCATCTTAGTGTTATGTGTTGACAACTTTTATATTAGTTTACTAGTTTTACCTATTTACATGTTTTACGTCCAATAAGCCTTTTACAAGCCCAATACTTTATATTAGTTCATTTTACACCTTTATTATCAGTATTATACTTTTTATGTTGAGCCCAAGTGGGTTAAGCCCAATAAGTAAATTTATAAGTGTTTAGTCCATTTAGTTGGATTATTAGTCCAATAATGCTAACTTAGCCCGTTAATGTCTGTATATTATATAGTTCGGCTTTTATCGGTTTTTACTTGTATTAAATACTTATATATCAGTATATGACTTTTAAAAACTTTACATTAGACGGGTTTGATCGTCTAAGTTTTAATTGGCGAAAAACGTTAATTTTACGGTAATAGCCGAAAAAGTCGTAAAATCATGTTTATAGTTTTTATAACTTATAAATCTTATTCAACTACCATTTTTATAAAGTGTACATTCATTTAACCTTATACATATTTATATAAATGAAATTTATAAGGAGATAAAAGCTCATCTTTGGATGGCAAAAACTTCATATTATGTGCTACAAATAAGTTAGTTATAGATACTGCTCATTCCATGTTTAACTATCATTAACAGTCCCTACAAAACAGACTATTCAGATTGGTGCACTCATCTTGTTTTGATCATATCTCACTCATTTTGATGATTCCATTGTATGGCAAACTCTAACATGTGTATAACACCTAATACTTACTGTATACTGATTCCACTTTACCATTTTATCAGTTTATCATTTGGTTACTTACTGTTTTTATACAGCCATCTTGTTAAGCAAGATTTAACCATTTTTACATGTGGTTTTTCCATCTTTTTACCCATGTTTATCAAATCTATCAACACCAAATCCCCACATAATATTTTTAATCATCATTCATCATCATATACATATACATAAATAAAGAAAATACAATATTACATAATCAAAATAACAAGAGAATAGGAAGAACAATCTCTATACCACCAAGGTTGTGTAGTTTATGATCAAGGCTTGGATTTTTGATGGCAAAACTTGTGGTAGATCAACACCAATCTTCAAGGCCACCAATACTTGTAAACTTCATGGAGAAATCAGCTCTTGTACATCACCAAATCTTCTCCTTGGATGTTAAAATCACCACCAATCAATAGAGCTTGAAAAGGGCTTCATCATATGTGTGAATAACATATGATTTCATGGTTAAATTTGATCAAATGAGGGTGTTTAGGGGTGGTTCTTGGACGAAATTTAGAGAGAGAGTAGAGGGAGAATAGGTGGTTTTGCATGTATGAATGTGTAAATGGTTTGTGTGAAGTGGTTTGAGTGGTTTTGTGTAAGGTTAGCTTGTTTATTAAGCTTTACATGACAAGTGTAGTAGTATTTAACTACAACTTGACACCTCAAAGGGTGTGGTGTTAGATAATTATCCATACCATGTGTGGGGTGAGGCAAAACTTGTTTTGCCTCATCCCATTAATTTACAGGTATTCCTTGATTCTAGTTTCCTCGATTTGCGTGCCCTCAGGTCGTTTTACGAAAAATGTTTTTATAAATTATGAATCAACGGCACAAAACGAATCTAATAAAAATTTTCTCATTAAAAACGGAGTTCAAAAACGTAAATACGTAATCCTAAGGTTTTCGGTTTAGTCGTAAAGGACGTTAAATTATTCACGTAAGTCCTAATCTCTTCTCGTAAATTTGTGAGTTTATGAACCAACACAAATTTAAAACTCCAAAATAATATTCACGGATAAATTTATTTCCTGAAGTGTCGGTCTGGCACCAAAAACGGCGTATGTAAGCGTAAGCACGTAACGTAGAGTCCTCCGGTTTAAACGTAGTCGATGCTACTTCAAGACGTAAACCCAAATTTCTTCCCAAGATAAGTGAGTTCATAATATAACATCAAAATAATGTTTTCAAATAATACTTGAGAATAAAATATCAACCATAAATTGACGGATTGTCACAACATTTACCCCTAAACAGGATCTTTGTCCTCAAAGATCATTTTACCTTACTACTCGCTTCTTATAGAGTTAAAGCCATGTGGGTATTTCCTCCACATTCGGTATTTTCTCACAAGTGTAATTCATTACAATACGCGAGTTTCATCAAACATAACTACAGGAATAAGATCAGGCTTAATGTTGACTTACTTTCTCTATCCATGATGTTCACGGGTTTTTGATGAATGCAACTTTTCGCCGATCTAAACTTCATCAAGAAGTAATCAGATTTTCACTTGATAGACATTTCATCAAGTTAGATATACGAATCATAATTCACGAAGCCCTTGAAGTCCTAGGGTAGATCCAGCTTATATTCCTTTCAAACCAACTTTTACATCATCTCAATGGTCCCATTCAACGGGGACTTATTTCCGATGATCTTTCAGATCATCTATTCGTTTTTCCAAAGTAATTTTTTTGGCATAACTTCGCTAACCATCCAGCACTTCAAGATCTACATTTCATATTCACATAACCTTCTGCCCACTACCGGCAGTCAATAATCAGATCCTAATTTCAACAATTAATTCAGGTCTTGCGGGTCGAGTATTTTGTAAGGTTAGGTTCGCCATCATAGGAAACCTTAAACCTAAAAGACATGTCCAACTCACAATGGGTGTATGTCGGGTGTCTTCATCCCAACTCCTGCTTACAGATGCTCTAATATATATCCTCATAAGATTCGATCTCGATCCTAATACGATAGTTTTCAATGATAATCTCTCCAAATAAAAATGATTATACGGTTTATTACCGAAGGTCAATCATTCAAACATAAAACAGCACTTATAGTATTTTGTATCGTTACTTTACCTCGTCCCTTCGATTGGGGTGGTACAGTACTCTCATCAAGGTTCGTTCTCTATGACTTCTGAGCAAATCTCTAGAAATTCGATGCGAAGCGAGGATCTTGATAGAGATGATCGATACAGGCACACCATGCTTTATTCATCAAGAATCTATCATTAACATGAATGATATTAGTAGATTTGGCCAGTATGTCGACGATGACCCAAATCGAATCAAATTCAGATGATGACCTTTGCAATAGTTAGACGTTTACTAATGTATGGGGCGATGTCTGCCTTCATAATTTGCCATTAGTACAACTTCTTTAGATAAAGATATATTTAGTCAGAAATGACATGAATAGAATAATTATACTTACGAGATTCCAACGTGACTACATCTCAAAATCTCCATATTTAGGCAACCGCAAGTGGCCTTTTATACATTTAACGCCATCGACTCCTCAATTCTAATGGTTCATATTAGCCGCGAACCCCTTTATTATTTATATTATCCTTCTTACAGGTATTGTTCATATTTTAAATTGTTCAGCAAATTACTTTGCACCGTCATTATTAAGAAACACATCCTAATTGATTATTTATCCTTTCTATATAATGCGTCAGCATTTATATTCATCTTTCCTTATGAAATAATTATCATGTCTACAATTTATTCAGAAATTATTTCTTCATATTTTCTAAGTTTTAGTTTCGTCTCAACTATCGTTTTTATCATTTTTGCTCAATCTAACGTCTAAAGCGTCGATAATTATTACAAGTAATTAAATAATAAATATTAAATTTCATGAAACGTAAACGTAAAAATTTTAAATTTCTTAGTTCGACCAATTATATAAAAATGTTCAAAATAAATTTGAATTTAATTAACAAGATTTTTGTTGATTTCTCAAAAATAATTAAAATAATTAATAAGATCCGTAAATGTTCGAAAAATCTTTGTTTATACTTTGGTCAAAATTTTCTTAGTTGAAAAGTAAAAATTGTCGTTTCAATTTTTTTTTAAGTCATGGTTTAACGGTTTCCTCAGTCCCTCTTAGGTTGTCTTGAGGTATACACGAACATTTACCCCTAAACAGGAGTTTAGTTAAATGTTCTAGGTATAAGGGAATAATCCCTCAAAAGTTCTTTTTGATAAAACATTTGTCAAAACACATTTGCACTTTCTTTTTGGTAAAACCCAAAGTCTTAAAAGGGCTCAAAATTTTTGAAGAGTCAATATAGATTCCATTATCTTATTAATCCCACGGTCAAATAATGTGGATTAAGTCTTTAATCACATGTTAAATACTCAAGGTACAAGTTTTCATTGTTTGGCCAATTTAGGGCAGTCTATAACTAATTATTAACTCATTCTTATTCTTATAAACAAACACATGGTCCTTAATGATCGCAAGCATGAATTTATCAATTTACAGCCTACACACGTGATTCACCCAATTTATGGATGCTACATGTGCATTAGTCAATCCAAACGACTTAACATGAAACTCATAATATTCACTACAAGTTCTGGATGTAGTTATTGGAATAGATAATCTTTTTCGCAGATGCGAAGTAGATGATAACCATGCCATGGATCAAATCTTTAGAACATACGCTAGAACCTCGTAAATTATCGAACAAATCTATCATCCTGGGTAGTGGATATAGATTTTTAATCGTCAATTTACCTAGTTCACGGTAATCAATAAATATAAGAAATAATAACACCATAGCTCTTCATGATGACGAGCTTGGTAGAATAAAATCTTTCTCCGACAACTCTCTCAGTTGTACGGTAATTCCTTTAATTCAGATGATGCTGACGTACAGTGCACATGCCACAGGTGCAGCACCGGGAATATAATCAATACTAAATTCAACTTGCCTTAATGGCGAAAGTCTAGGTAATTCACCAGCAAATACCTCCTAAAGTTTCAGATAACGAAAACATCTTTTAATAAATTCATATTAGGTTCTTTCTAAATTATAATATCTATGACTAATTCACAACCATTCAAGGTATAATTTCAAGTCTAAATGCAGGATATGGTCATCCATCAAGAATTATTGAGATTACTTTTGATAATCGACATCTTATCTTTTAGGGAATTTCTACTCGGGTTCCCATCAATTAAGACATTGTCGTCATGTCATAATCAATCAATCCGTTCTACTGGCACTATCAACTTTTTCAGTTTTATTGCCGTCGATACGATGTGAACTTCTCAAAAGACTAATAATAACACATAATTATTCATAGATTCAAGGATATTTGGAGACATAACTAACCTTAAAAGAGTAAGGTCAACGCATAATCTACGCGAGAGAATTTCAAATCAGATACAGATGAAAACATTAACGAATATGAATATATCCCATGTTTTCAGAATTTAAGTACGCATTCGAAAGCTCCTCGGATCGTTACCCAGGTCATTCAAATGAAATCAAATCAAAAGAAATGATAGGAATGTCGATACATCCAGTCGGGTATCAACACTCGGTAATCAGATTCTTTTCCTAAGAATCTCACCACGGGAGAATTGGACAAGAAGGGAATATCAATTGTCAAATAAGACAAATTCTACAGATGAGTAAATTCAATTCAGAAGAATAAATAGTACGGGCACATATGTAGGTGTCCCTATCAATATGTCCCTATTTTTCACTTCTTGCAGATCTCACAAAATTTCAATCCTTCACAATTTCAAGGAAAATGTAATGTTTATTAACAATTTTATGGTGACTACTAATCAGCCTTGCATGGTCCATTCCAAATTGTATGTAGGCGCGCAACTATATACAATTTCAAGATTAACGATGCAATACTCAGTTGGTCAAAATTTTATAATCATTCTTAATTCTTAAATAAGAATCAAAAATAAATTTACAAAGATTTTCTTTGTTATGAAAACAATTAAGTTTTCCAAGGTGTTCTATAAACAACTTCATTTCGATAACGATTATTTATAGATCTTACTTTAAATAATCCTTATAGTGATGAAAATTCAATTTTCTCAAAGGATGCTGTTTTATCTTATAAAAACAATGAGTGATCTGCAAAAGAGTGATGAAAGGTTGTTTACCAATAACTAACCACAATATAATAGGAAATGAGCTTAGCCAATTAATCATGAGGTGCATGACCTCGATGGCGCTCAAAAAGAATAATCCACAACGTAACTCAATTCGAGATGAGTACTTGTTCAATGGTTGCATCACTAATGCGAGCATTAGGAAGAAGCAAGAAAAGATAGATATCATCGATACATATAGAATTTAGCAATCAAAGGTAGTCTTTTCATTAATCACAAACAAGTCAAAATTGTACCGTAACACATTACGTGTCACTATGTCATACAATTCCCAGAACTCATCCTACCAACTGATGTCTCAGTTAAGTTAGGGATTTTTAAAAGATACCACAATGAATACTAATCTACAAGAGTCATTAGGTGTTCCACATGTCCTAGAAGATCCATTGGTCCCAATTCAGAAGAAGATTTCTTCAGTTTATTCCCTGGACACTAGGCATCCTCATTATTGGACAATGGCCTAGGAACAACCCTTAACATGAATCAACAATCAATTAAAACCTTATAATTCAATCACAGGACTTAACGACTTTCTCTTAACAATCTCATATTCCATACAAGTTAAATTTTTACTTCATTCAAGTTTTAATCAACTTATACTCAATGCGATATCCTACATCATTCTCCAATACTTTCAACCTTATTCTTAGACCTTAATAGGGCAATAAAAGCTCGATATGAATCAACACTTAATTTCCAATCCTATATCTCTTACATCAATAGTTACCAAATGAGTCACTAGTATGAAATGACTCGATCATCCAATTAGACTTCTCGGAAAGGTACTTGTGGCCTGAGGCATTTGGGTAATGGTTCCAATGACAGCCTCAAGTGTAACATTCACCCTTTCGACTTCAAATTTAAGAATTGGGTGACAACGAATCAGATGACACCTTTCCAGGTGGTAACGTTTTGTCAAACTCCACTCTATAAGGAAAGATCGTCATAATCTCTCCAATTCTTCTTCAATATCACAATCAACTAATATCTACATTTCTACGAATATCAACCATTTTGTTGGGATCATAAATATCCACAACTTGGTTTAGATCTGGAATAGCTAGATTTTCTACAGGAATAGCTTAGATTAATTTACTAGGGGATTTAGGGTTCTTTGTGACAATCTACGTCGTATAAATATCAAAATAATCATCAAACAATCATGTAATAAAATTACATCATATATATATAATCCAAGTGATATATATATACTAAAATAACACTTCTCAGTCTGGCCTTGTCGGTAACTCGGGAATTCTTTGGCACCGTTATAGTCAAAAGATTTTTAGACATTTTTAGAAAAATGTTTATAGTTAAAAGATTTTGAAATGTTTTCTTCAAAACCTTTGTTTTAAAAATCTTTCGTTCTCTATAACGAGAGCTCTGGTACCAAACTGTAACACCCCCAAATATACACAATTTAATACAGCGGAAGACTCGTTGGTGTTACGGGATAGCACATTACTCACATCATATACAACGCTTAAAAATCGCTTCATTTAATAATAAAGCATTTCCATTCATAAATATCAAGTTTACATAGGTCCCAAGTCATGGTCATTTCATACAATTTTACAAAAGATTTGAATGGAAATTGTTATTTAAGTGCGGGCCATGAATTCTTGTTGTCTTACCGAGAATTACCTTCAAGTACCTGAGATAAAACATGTTAATAGAAAAGGTCAGCGATAACGTCGAGTGAATTCATAGAGTTTAATAAAATCCATCAATATAACATCGGTATAAAATTATTACCGAAAATCATTTCGTACAAATCTTTGTAATAGGCCATAAAATCGCCAAGTCATTTTATACAAATCCTTATCAAAATCATAATATATGCTTTCGCCTTCAAAATTATTATACGAATCATTGTCGTAAAAAACATCATACAATACGTTTCATAACGTTGTATAAAGTTAAATAAAAACCATTATATGAATATGGTTATGTAAAACCAAAACACGAACATAACATCAATAATAAGACCCCGTATTGCTAGTCAGGCAATATATCGTAATTCAGTGCGTATAGCAGTATTTCGTTATTCGGATTATTATAAGCCGCATGACATTGTTACCTTACTACAATAAACAATGGGTAGCTAGCCCGAAACTCAATTTGCCCATCTAAATTAGCGTGTCGTCACAATAATCACGCTTGTGTAAATCTTCTCATACATAAATTCGCTTACCAATCAATGTGGCACGACGGGGATCAACCGTCAAGGCGCGAACTGGGGTGATCGTCCCCAAATAGTACTATTATATGCATAAGCGTCTACCAAATCCCGGTAGTTCACAATTCATGCTAATGGGACTTTTAGTGACATAAGCTAACTTTAATAATCCATTTCATTTCATCTATCGGGTTATTTAACCATTCAACGGGTCATACAATCATTCGGGTCCAAATCAATAAACAGACAATCGGGACAAATGGTGTCCTATTTTATCAAAACTAACATGTTATCTCCCTCGTGGATTTATAAAACATTTCATAAAAACATTTAAAAGAGCGCGAGGCTATGAACTCACGTTGATTGGGAAAGGCGGGTTATCGGCAATTCGGATGTACGGTACGTGCTTCAATCACGGAAACCTAGACAAATAATACTCTTCTTAGACTCTTGTCAAATGACTTATCAAAATAATAATTATGTATACATATGATGATTTTATATATATGATGATCAAGTAGGTTTATACATTCTCATTTACTCATCTTAGTGTTATGTGTTGACAACTTTTATATTAGTTTACTAGTTTTACCTATTTATATGTTTTACGTCCAATAAGCCTTTTACAAGCCCAATACTTTATATTAGTTCATTTTACACCTTTATTATCAGTATTATACTTTTCATGTTGAGCCCAAGTGGGTTAAGCCCAATAAGTAAATTTATAAGTGTTTAGTCCATTTAGTTGGATTATTAGTCCAATAATGCTAACTTAGCCCGTTAATGTCCGTATGTTATATAGTTCGGCTTTTATCGGTTTTTACTTGTATTAAGTACTTATATATCAGTATATGACTTTTAAAAACTTTACATTAGACGGGTTTGATCGTCTAAGTTTTAATTGGTGAAAAACATTAATTTTACGGTAATAGCCGAAAAAGTCGTAAAAATCATGTTTATAGTTTTTATAACTTATAAATATTATTTAACTACCATTTTTATAAAGTGTACATTTATTTAACCTTATACATATTTATATAAATGAAATTTATAAGTTATTGTATTTTAATTCACATTTTATACTATATTAGTTTGAGTGCTTATATAATACTATTAAACATTAATTCTTCAAAATCTGATTTTTAGTTTCATCTTCACCATGTTTAACTATCAATAAGTTAGTTATAGAAGCTCATTTTTGGATGGCATAAACTTCATATAATGTGCTACAAATAAGTTAGTTATAGATACTGCTCAATCTATGTTTAACTATCAATAACAGTCCCTACAAAATAGACTATTCAGATTGGTGCACTCATCTTGTTTTGATCATATCTCACTCATTTTGATGATTCCATTGTATGGCCAACTCTAACATGTGTATAACACCTAATACTTACTGTATATTGATTCCACTTTACCATTTTATCAGTTTATCATTTGGTTACTTACTGTTTTATACAGCCATCTTGTTAAGCAAGATTTAACCATTTTTACATGTAGTTTTTCCATCTTTTTACCCATGTTTATCAAATCTATCAACACCAAATCCCCACATAATATTTTTAATCATCTTTCATCATCATATACATATAAATAAATAAAGAAAATACAAGATTACATAATCAAAATAACAATAGAATAGGAAGAACAATCTCTAAACCACCAAGGTTGTGTAGTTTATGATCAAGGCTTGGATTTTTGATGGCAAAACTTGTGGTAGATCCACACCAATCTTCAAGGCCACCAATACTTGTAAACTTCATGTAGAAATCAGCCCTTGGACATCACCAAATCTTCTCCTTGGATGTTAAAATCACCACCAATCAATAGAGCTTGAAAAGGGCTTCATCATATGTGTGAATAACATATGATTTCATGGTTAAATTTGATCAAATGAGGGTGTTTAGGGGTGGTTCTTGGACGAAATTTAGAGAGAGAGTAGAGGGAGAATAGGTGGTTTTGCATGTATGAATGTGTAAATGGTTTGTGTGAAGTGGTTTGAGTGGTTTTGTGTAAGGTTAGCTTGTTTATTAAGCTTTACATGACAAGTGTAGTAGTATTTAACTACAACTTGACACCTCAAAGGGTGTGGTGTTAGCTAGTTAGCCATACCATGTGTGAGGTGAGGCAAAAACTTGTTTTGTCTCATCCCATTAATTTACGGGTATTCCTCGATTCTAGTTTCCTCGATTTGCGTGCCCTCAGGTCGTTTTACGAAAAATGTTTTTATAAATTATGAATCAACGACACAAAACGAATCTAATAAAAATTGTCTCATCAAAAACGGAGTTCAAAAACGTAAATACGTAATCCTAAGGTTTCCGGTTTAGTCGTAAAGGACGTTAAATTTTTCACGTAAGTCCTAATCTCTTCTCGTAAATTTGTGAGTTTATGAACCAACACAAATTTAAAACTCCAAAATAATATTCACGGATAAATTTATTTCCTGGAATGTCGGTCTGGCACCAAAAACGGCGTATGTAAGCGTAAGCACGTAACGTAGAGTCCTCCGGTTTAAACGTATTTGATGCTACTTTAAGACTTAAACACAAATTTCTTCCCAAGATAAGTGAGTTCATAATATAACATCAAAATAATGTTTTCAAATAATACTTGAGAATAAAATATCAACCATAAATTGACGGATTGTCACAGTTTTCCCCGTGGGCTCTTGTAAGCCGCGGTCAAGGAGGAAAGGGGCCTAGCCCAACTTGATTTATTTACCAAATTAACAAAAGGAAAAACACAGACATTCAATTACAGAATTTTTATAAAAAAATAAAACCCTAGCCTCCTCCTTGCCTCTCCCTATGCCGCCAGCTACAGGAACATCAAGAGTGGTGTTGGTTTGATTTGATGATTGATATTCGGGTAGACGGCGTTCGTGTTCTATATTCCTTTTATCACGTATTCGGTAAAACATCAAAACCTTCATCTTTAATTTATGTTCTTATTTTTATGACAATGATAATTAAAACATAAAAACACATGTTGGATTTGAATCAAGAAAAACAAGTAAAGGAACACGGGTTTTGGTGGGGTTTTGTTCAGCCGAAACACACGAACCGAGAGCTTAAAGCTCTCGGCTTGGCTCGAATGGCACCAACTGCCAAGACCAATGGCTCTCGGCGTGGTTGTGTTAGGTTAGGCAGCAAGAAACAAGGACCCCGACTCGCGTCGGGGTGGCCTTGTGGGTTGTTCATGGGTCTCGGCTGCAACAACAACACCACCAGCAACAGCCAGTGGCTGTTTTGTTAAAATAGTGAGAATCGCAACCAAGACAGGGAAAAATCACCGGCTTCAGCCGGTGGTGTGTTTGGTTCCTACAACGGTTAGCCGAGGCAGCACAGGGGGAACCACCGGCTTAAGCCGATGGTGATTTTACGGGGACAGTGGCAACCGGCTAGGCCTGGTAGCCACTGTCGGGGGTTGTTTGGTTTGGATTATATGTTAAACACGGGTACGGGACATGACGAATTTTGACAATCATATTTTTACAAGTTATATTATATATTTTTACAAGGCATAATTAAATTAATCAGAACATGGGCTAGTAACTAATTTAATTTATCATGGACTTAGGTTATATTTTATTTTAAGCAATAATACATGTATTTTAACCTAAGTATTTAATTATGTAATTTAGACTATAGTAATTAATTAATTATTAAAGCACGGCATATAAATTTATTAATTTTCATGACTTAGGTTATATTAGTATAAATATTAATACATGTTTAAACCTAAGTATTATATACACTCTAATTTAATTAAATCAGGATTATATTTAATTAAAACGTATAACTTATAGTTTATTTAACTTAAATGTTATAATTAATAAACTACACTATTAATCACACGACTTATTATAGTTAATCAGTAAAACTCAAGCTTATATTATTAGCTTAATAATTCAGCTTATTCTAAATATGAAACTTTCTATTTTTAGAAACTTGTTTATTTTAAGCAGTGAATCTATTTATGGACACTTTATATTTCTAGAAACTTATCTATTTTAAGCAGTTAATATATTTTTGGAAATTTTCTATTTTTGGAAACTTTCAATTTTAGGAAACCTGCTATTTTTAAAAAGTTACTTATTATTACACAACAAGTATAATAGTACAAGAAATACAAGTAATACTTAATCAGAATATCCAAAATACATGATAAACACATCATAACGTTAAAATCAGTAAAACAAGACATGAATATATAAAACAAGCTAAGACATGATATCGAACCAGTTACGTACTCAGTAATCAGAACACTTATACACGTATATTATTTATGTCGCATTAGTGAGATCGAAGTAGGACTGTCTTCCGTTCGTCTTCTTCGTTCACTGGACATAAGGTACGGATTCTCCGTCCTTTCAGTATGGACATTCTTTCCTTATTAGGATTCCCCGTATATAGCCAACTGTTTTCCCAGTATATGTTTTATATGTTTTGATTTGATTATGTTTAATTAAATGCCTAAGCCATATACATGCATGACCAGTTTCACCTAGTTATGGAGGTACCATAACCATAACACTAGAGGCACCAGTGTTATGACTTCACCACGGAGGAGTGATAGCTCGTGGTGTCCCTTTCAACTTTTGGCCATATTATTATATTATCATGAGGGGCGTATGGGTGCATCCTAGTTACATGTTTCAGTCAGGATTTCATGGTGAATGTGGTGTGTGCCTTGCATCCTTTACAAGAAATTGATCCCTCCTACCTACTTACCAGTTAATTAGAGGCATCCCCTCTAATTTTCATGACGAGGTCACCCCTCCAAGTATTCATGCACGTTGTTGACCTCATGACCTATATTGGCTTCTATTACATTAATTAATACAGATTTTCGTAAGTAACATAAGCTATGTTTTCAGAACTAATATCAGTTAACATGACATACAACTAGGTTTTCCAGGACTTATACATTTCCGTTGCTATTACTCTTAGTTATGTTTCAGCCATTCATACTATGTCGTATATCTGTGCACTGAGCGTTATGCTCATCAGTTACTTTCCTTTCCATGTCCCAAAACGGTAGGTACCTAATGACAGACTCGAGCATTTGGAGGACGTGCATAGGATGGAAGCTGCCATAGACTTCTTCTCCTTTTGTCTTCATATACTTATGCTTGTTTAGCCTTTCATTCATTTCATTTACTTTATTTATGTTTTGGGCTTATTTTTGGAACTGATGTTTGATTCTGGTTTTCCCTATGGTCATGTATGTTTTACTACATATTACCTTGCATGCTTTGATGACACGCCATAATTACGCGTAACGGTCCACTTATCAAAGTGGGGTGTTATAATTATGGTATCAGAGCCAAGGCTTCGACCTGTAGGCTCTAAAACTCGACATGTGACTAGTGGGTAGTCACCAAAAGCTTCCTAAGTCAACGCTTGTTATTCCACGTATTGATGTTTTCAACACTTTAGTGTTTTAACCATGATGTATTCGTCGGTAATGTTTTACTAATATGGATGAACAACCATCATCCATACTTATTATGTGTCATTGTTTCATGTATGATGTTCCTTGTGAACTGTGGCTAGTGTGGACTGAACCCTAGTAGTTCATAATTGGTCACATAAAAAAAATTCTGTTAAGTTTTGACAGCTGAGTTTCACTCATATATTCCATGTATCATTGTCGCAGGTTTATGACTAAGTAACGGTTGGTACACGACTGGCCCTATTTAATCGCATGTGCTTTTATCGAAACTTTTAACTTTGGGACCGACCCATAGGCGTCCCCTCGCCATGTCTTTTGTTTGGGTAAACTGACCATAGGCGTTTACTCTCGCGCATATAAATGTTTTTATAAACTGCATCAAGCACTATTTTCATGCATTAAATTTTTCTCATGATTTATTGACATAAATTTTTTTTCATGTCCCCTCATAAGTTACTATGTTTTTATGTCAAGTATGTTTTCATACTGTCATGGTTAACTTCAGTTTCATGCGGATTATGTTATACACTCCTTCATGTTAAGTTGTTTCATGTTTCTTCATGATGATTTCGTCTTCATGTGATTACGTCTTACGTCTCTTTTGTTGTTTATGCTTTCATGCAAGAAACTGTTGGAATTCATTTAAATCCTGCTTTCATGATAGTCATGGTTGGGTTTCATTAATCATGCTTTCAAGAAAATCATCGTTGAATTCGTTTAACCACACGCTAGCGTTTCTCTATGCAGCCAGAATGATGTATATTCTGGCATTGCCAGGTTATCATGATGGTCTTTCTAACCGTTTAACCAATTATTGTTACTTTAAAATCATGTCAGATGATCGACCCCATACCGATCATTTCATGTGCATTCCATGTGTACTCCATGTACCGTATCCCTTGTGCGTATTCCACTTGCTGATACTCTACAAATTGCTGTTGCTGCTCATAGCTTGGAGATGTTACTAAGGGTTGATGTTGAGGATTTTAGAGACACTACGAGATGCTGATGCTGTTCACAACCTGGAGATCTTACAAGACGAAGACAAAGGCGTTAGATCAAAGCGATCAGACGAGAAGATACTTCACCACCAGACGATTCCCATCAATCATTGTCCCTAATTCTTAGTATCATGTCACACGTCATTTAGTTGTCATTTCAGTCATACGAGTGCGAACCGGTACCAGCCGGCCACTCAGCTGAATAGTTACATGAATCACAGTCATGAGAATGACCGTCATGGAACTGACAGACATGACGATAGTAACCACTACTGTGACAGCAACTATCCTAGCAATCACAACAGAAGCTTCGGCCACAGATGTGTTCAGAAACACAAGGGTCAGCAATCCAACCGATCCGCCAATTCAGAAACGCAAGGGTCAACAATCCAACCGATCCGCCAGTTCAGAAACACATGTCAAGACATCAGTCAAGACATATGTCTCACATATACTTTCTGAAGACACATGTCAAGACACCAGTCAAGACACATGTCATGCTTACATTTCCCAAGACACGAGTCAAGACACATGACTCACGTCCAATTCGGGAACATCCCTAAGGAATTCAGGGTACCCTCCAAAGGGTATATCCATTTTGTGGTGCCATATAATAATCAGGCCACAAGAAGTTCAGTACCATCACCGGCGTATCGGTGAGATCTGTCACGATTGCTCGATGACACTTTCATTCCTTGCACTCATAACTCATATATTCATGACCATAAAGGACGCCATTCGTATTCCACATGTATACGAAGGTTTTCCTTCAGCCTAATGATAAGATCCAAGCTGCTAACGCATTTCCTCGGACAGATGCTAGTTGAATTTAATCCTAATTATGGACTACGAACAGCACACCATGCTACGGTTCATGATTATGAATGGTAATGTTCAGGCTCTTGAATACATTCAGCATGGTTTTCCAACAGGAAAATCTGTACAAATTACCTATGTTTTACAACCACGTGCTTTGTTAGCCATGTTTGCTAAATTATCTAGCGGTCATTTAAGACACGACAAGGAAGTGCCTTTACGCATAACCAGCCGACTATTCCAGAATCATCCCATACATTCCAGAAGAACCTTCAAGGAGAATGACAGTAACATGAGATTATGTGTCGACTATCGTCGATTTAAACAAATCACCATTCATAACCGTTATTCTCCTCTGTAACACCCCCAAATTTATACAACTCAGTACAACGGAAGACTAGTTGGTGTTATGGGATAGCACATTACTCACATCATAGATGACGCTTAAGAGTCGCGTCGTTTTAATAATAAAGCATTTCCATTCATAAATATCAAAGTTACATAGGTCCCAAGTCATATTATTTCATACAAAGTTTTACAAAGCATTTGAATGGAAATTATTGTTTAAGTGCGGGCCATGAATTCTTGTCGTCTTCCCGAGAATTACCTTCAAGTACCTGAGATAAAACATGTTAAAAGAAAAGGTCAGCGATAACGCCGAGTGAATTCATAGAGTTTAATAAATTCCATCAATATAATATCAGTATAAAATTATTACTGAAAATCATTTTTGTACAAATCTTTGTAATAGGCCATAAAATAGCCAAAGTCATTTTTATACAAATCCTTGTCAAAAATCATAATATAGGCATTTGCCTTAAAAATCATTATACGAGCCAATGTCGTAAAAACATCATACAATACGTTTTATAACGTTGAATATATTAAATAACACCATTATATGAATATGGTTATGAAAACCAAAACACGAACATAATATCAATAGTATGACCCCGTATTGCTAGTCAGGCAATACAACGTAATTCGGTGCGTATAGTAGTATTTCGTTAACTGGATTATTATAAGCCGCATGACATTGTTACCTTACTAAACCAAACAACGGGTAGCTAACCCGATACTCAATTTTCCCATCTAAATTAGCGTGTCGTCACAAAGGTCACGCTATGGAAATCTTCTCATACATAAATTCGCTTACCAATCAATGTGGCACGACGGGGATCAACCGTCAAGGCGCGAACTGGGGTGATCGTCCCCAAATAGTACTATTATATGCATAAGCGTCTACCAAATCCCGGTAGTTCACAATTCATGCTAATGGGACTTTTAGTGACATAACCTAACTTTAATAATCCATTTAATTTCATCTATCGGGTCATTTAATCATTTATCGGGTCATACAATCGGGTCATACAATCATTCGGGTCCAAATCAATAAACAAACAATCGGGACAAATGGTGTCCTATTTTATAAAAAATAACATGTTATCTCCCTCGCGGGTTTATAAAACATTTATAAAACATTTAAAACAGTGCGAGGCTATGAACTCACGTTGATGTGGGAAGGCGGTTATCGGCGATTCGGATGTACGGTACGTGCTCCAATCACGGAAACCTATATAAATAATAATCGGTCTTAAACGTTCGTCCAATGACTTTAAAAAAATAACAATTATGTATACATATGATGATTATATATATATATATATGATGATCAAGTGGGTTTACATATTCTCTTTTACTCATTTTTGTGTTTATGTATTGGTAACTTCTTACTAGTTTATTAGTTTTACCTATTTACATGTTTTAGGCCCAATAGGCCCATTACAAGCCCAATATATTATATTAACCCAATTATACTTTTATTTTTAGTATCACACTTTACATGTTGGGCCCAAATGGGTTAAGCCCAATAAACAAGTTTATAAGTGTTTTAGCCCATTTTGTTGTATTATTAGTCCAATAACGTTAACTTAGTCCGTTAATGTTCGTATGTTATATAGTTCGGGTTTTATCGGTTTTTACTTGTTACAAATGTTTATATATCAGTATATGAGTTTATAAAAGTTTACATTAGACGGGTCCAATCGTCTAAGTTTTATTTAACAAAAAACGGTAATTTTACGGTAATAGCCGAAAAAGTCGTAAAAATCATATTTATAGTTTTATAACTTATAAAACATAACAACTTACCATTTTTATAAAATTTCCACTTATTTATCCTTATACATATTTATATAAATAAAATCCATAAGTTAGTGGGTTTTTATCTTAAATTTTATACAATAAACTTTTGAGTGCTTATATAATAATAATAAATATTAATTCTCAAAATCTGATTTTTATTTTCATCTTCACCAAAACTGCCATATCTAGAGTTCTATATGGAGATAGAAGCTCAAATGTTTATCACATAAACTACATGATATGTGCTCCACTTAACTCTTCTATAGCTACTGTTGAATCATCCTTTAAGTATTTTCTAAAAATCGTCCAAAACAGTGAACTCAGATTTGTACTTTAAACTTGTTTTGATCATATCTCACTCATTACAATGATTCCATTGCATGGCCAACTCTCACATGTGTACAAGACCCATAGCTTACTGTTTATTCATTAATCTATGCCATTTTTATCAGTTCACCATTTGATTCTTTACTGTTTTATACAGCCAACAAATTTAGACAAGATTTTAGGCTTGTTTCTTATAGTTTTTCATCTTTTTATGCATGTTTATCAACACCAAATCCCCACACAATATTTTTATCATCATATAATCATCATAAACATATACAATAGGAAATAAAATACATGATTACATAACCAAAAATAACAAGAGGATGAGAAGGACAATCTTTATACCACCATGTTGATGTAGGTTATGATTTGGACATGGATTTTGATGGAGAAACTTGTGCATAACCAAGACCATCTTCAAGACCACCATTCTTCATGAACACCTTGTAGAAAATCAGTCCCAAGACTCCATGAAAAATCCTCCTTAGATGTTATAATCACCACCAATCAATAGGGTTTCAAAAGGGCTTCAACATGTGTATGAACAACATGGGATTTCATGGTTAAATGAAGATCAAATGGGTGTTTTGGGGTAATATGGGACGGCTCAAAGAGAGAGTGTGAGAGAAATTTGGGTGGATTTGCATGTTGTAAATGAGGAAGTGGAAAAGAGTTGATGGTTTTGTGTAAATGGTAGCTTAAGTTGTAAGACTTAAGCCATGTGTAAGCAACTTAGCTTACACTTGCCACATCAAGTGGTGTAGTGGCTAGTTAGGCCGGTTTGAGTGGGGGTGGGACAAGTGTCCCACTTGTCTCATCCCCATTTATTTACGGGTACTCCTCGATTCTAGTTTCCTTGATTTGCGTGCCCTCGGGTGGTTTTACGAAAAAAGTTTTTTAAATTATGAATCAATGGTACAAAACGAATCTAATAAAAAATTTCCCATCGAAAACGGAGTTCGAAAATGTAAATACGTAATCCTAGGGTTTCCGGTTTAGTCGTAAAGGACGTTAAAATAAAATCGTAAGTCCTAATCTCTTCTCGTAAATTTGTGAGTTTATGAACTAACACAAATTTAAAATCCCAAAATAATACTCACGGATAAATTTATTTTCTGAAATGTCGGACTGTCACCAAAAACGGTGTATGCAAACGTAAGCACGCAACGTTGAATCCTCCGGTTTAGACGTAGTCGATGCTACTTCAAGACGTAAATCCAAATTTCTTCCCAAAAATAAGTGAGTTCATAATATAACATTAAAATAATGTTTTTAAATAATATCTGAGAATAAAATATCAACATAAATTGACGGATTGTCACAGCATTTACCCCTAAACAGGATCTTTATCCTCAAAGATCATCTTACTACTCGCTTCTTATAGAGTTAAAGCCATGTGGGTATTTCCTCCACATCCGATCTTTTCTCATAAGTGTAATTCATTACAATACGCGAGGTTCATCAAATATAACTACGGGAATAAGATCAGGCTTAATGTTGACTTACTTTCTCTATCCATGATGTTCACGGGTTTTTGATGAATGCAACTTTTCGCCGATCTAAGCTTTATTAAGAAGAATTCAGATTTTCACTTGATAGATATTCCATCAAGTTCGATCTACGAAACATAATTCACGCAGCTTTTGAAGTCCTAGGGTAGATCCAGCTTATATGCCTTTCAAACCAATCTTTCACATCATCTCAATGGTCCCATACAACGGGGACTTATATCCCATGATTTGTCAGATCATTAATTCATTTCTCCAAGGTTAAAATTTTTGGCATAACTTCGCTACCCATCTGGCACTTCAAGATCTACATTTCATATTCACATAACCTCTTGCCCACTACCGGCAGTCCATAATCAGATCCTAATTTCAACAATCATTTCAGGTTTCGCGGGTCGGGTATTTGTAAGGTTAGGTTCGCCATCATAGGAAACCTTAAACCTAAAAGACATGTCCAACTCACAATGGGTGTATGTCGGGCTCAACTCCTACTTAGAGATGCTCTAATATTTAGATCCTAACAAGATTCAATCTCGATACTAACACGATGATTATCAATGATAATCTTCCAAAGGAAAACGGGTATATGGTTTATTACCAAAGGTCAATCATTCAAACATAAAACAAGATTTCTAGTGTTTTGTATTGTTACTTTACCTCATCCCTTCGATTTTGGGTGGTAAACAGTACTCTCATCAAGGTTCGTTCCAACGACTTCTGAGCAAATCTCTAGAAATTCGATGCGAAGCGAGGATCTTGATAAATATGTTCGATACAGGCACACTATGTTTACATAACTCTTTTGCATTTATCATTAACGGGAATGATATTAGCAGATTTGGTCAGTCTGTCGACGATGACCCAAATCGAATCAAATTCAGATGATGACCTTTGTAATAGTTAGACATTTACTAATGTATGAGGCGATGTCTGCCTTCATAATTTGCCATCAGTATAACTTCTTCAGATAAAGATACATTTAGTCAGAAATGACATGAATAGAATACTTATACTTACAAGATTCCAACATAACTATATCCCAAAATCTCCATATTTAGGCAACCATAAGTGACATTTTAAAACATTTCACGCGTATCGGCTTCTCTATTTTAATGGTTCACATTAGCCGCGAACCACTTTTATTATCTATATTATCCTTTTTATAAGCATCGGCTATATTTTAAATTGTTCGGCAATTTATTTTGCACCTTCATTATTACGGAACATATCCTAATTGGTTCTTTATATATATATTTTTTATACATAATGTGTCAGTAATTACGTTCAATTTCTTGATGAAATAAATATCATAACCGTATTTATTCAAAATTCTTTCTTCATATCTTCTATGTTTTAGTTTAGTTTCAGCTGTCATTTTTATCAGTTTTGCTCAATCCGTCGTCTAAAGCGTCGATAATTATTACATGTAAATTAACAATAATTATTTAATTTTTATGAAACGTAAACGTAAAAATTTTAAATTTCTTAGTTCGACCAATTATATAAAATGTTCGAAATAAATTTTAATTTAATTAACAAGATTTTTGTTGATTTATCGAAAATATTTAATAAGATTCGTATGTGGAAACCATAAATCACGGATCGATTAAGCTTACTAGGATAATCAACGTTCATATGATAAACATAGCGGAATTAGAACATTGATTACGAACAAGGTGTTTCTTTTCCAACGTTTACTTGTATTAAACTTCAAACGATTACAAGTAACAAACCTAGACGTGTTTACAAGAACACACACGTCTAGAACACACGACTCAACTTTAAGACTACATTGTGAATGATGGGATAATGAAAACCTACGCCTGTGTATTCTTTATATAATAGAATACAAGACTTTTCTTACAAGAAAACTTTAATTACATTAGAAGTCCCTCCATCTTTTGCTAATAAGTCCTCCTTGTTGTATGAAAGGGCTCCATATTCTTGTAAAGCTTGATATTTGCATATAAGTCCTTCTTGTTTCATTATTCTTGTTTTGTCTCATCAAATTAATTCCCAACAATCTTCCCCTATTTGATGATGACAAAACCAATCTTCAAATCTTGATCTTTCACGAATGAAACAAGCTTCCCCTTAAAGTAAGATTTCTTGTAAAACATATCACCACATAAAAATAAGTTGTATACCTTGATCTTTGAATCTTCTTCCCCTTTTTGTCTCATCCAATAGGGGTCTTCTAAAGATAAACAACTAATAAACTCTTCCCCTTGAGTGGTGCATGTAAATGAATCACGAACCATATAGCCTCTAATTGTAGATTACGAATGAAGAAAAACGAATATAACCTATTTGTTGAAGAAGTGGAATATCCAAAGCTTGTACCTTATATCTTGCACTATCCATGTGACGTCGAACTTATATGATGAAAGTAAATATAAGCAGACCTCGATCTCTTTGTCAAAATCCTCATCCTTTGTGAGACACTGAGCACGATAATGTAACTCCTTCAAGTGATAGCAACCTGGCAATTTGCTTGATTTGACAAGTCTTCGTCACCAATCGTTTAAGCACGAACAAGTTATCTTTAAAGTGTGAGTGTGACAGGGAACACCACGACTTTAAGATATGATAAAATACAAACCTGGGAAAAACAACTCCAACACCAAAGAAGCAATAATCAATCATCTTCATCGAAACCTCCAATTTGCAATGAAAATCATCTAAATACAATATCATCCTCTTCTTTTATGCAACTCCTGCCTCTGTCGGCGTTCTGCTTCTAATCCAAGTCGGTACGTAACCGCAAGGTTAGCCTTGTCACATAATCAAATAAAACTTTATTGTACCAAACACAATCTTCAAAAACGAGCCATAAAATTTTTAAACAGACAGTTCTGTCCGAGATCCTGAGTCATCCAATATATCTTCTGTATGTATTGTCCGATATCGAACGATACTTGTCAGCGCTTAAAAACCATATATCGGACAACACGTGTCAGCGTCTAGCTTTCACGTGTCAGCGTCTTCCTTAACAGCGTGTGTTTTATTCTTGTCAGAGGCTCGACTCAACCACTGACACCATTTGTGGCTAAATAAATCTAGTGTACCACTTTTCCTTTTCAATAGATCACACGACCACTTCTTTTTAGTCAAAATCCATAAACTGTAACGTTACAATCCCATGTGAACTGTAATAGAATAATTCTTTGACCACACGAATAAAATTCTTTGGTCCACTCCTATGCTCAAACGTCCCTATCCGTGTGAACACACCATCATCAAACCTCAATTGGACCACTCTTGCTTTCGGTTGTCTTAAAGTCAAACATCACGTGTACAAGTCAAATATTCAGAACCATGTGACCATTTTCTTGTTGTATCCATGTGTATCTTGGCAGCAAGTAGACATAAAGTTGTTTTGTACTCATACGCCCCTTTTTCTTTTGTACAAAAACGTCTCCATCTCACCAGACCTTACGTCACTTTTTGTGGACAATGAGCAATATAAATCCTTTTCTTGGACCAGCATGTCACAATCATATATTTGGCAAATCAAACATATGATTATTAAATTTATAGCACAATAGCTATACAACAACAGCTACATATAGACTGTCCCATGCCTTGAATGTACGTGAACCACTGTGTATACACAATCGATTCTCTCATGTCTGTATCACTGTACATCTGTTGTTACTTCCTGATCAAACACAGCAAGAACAACTAATCGATCTAGGGTTTCATAAAAACCCTAAAACAAAAATCCTCTTTAATAACATCACAACTGCCACGATATCCTGAACTCCTTTTCTGTTTTAAGATCGATCTAGGGTTGGGGAAGAAACCCTAAATCTTGTTCAATAAAAAGAACAAAAACAGAAAATTTTAACCTTTCTCTGCAGCAACATTCGACGACGTATAACTTTTTCTTTAATGATCAGATCGAAGATCGCTCCGGTGAGATCCAAGACACCTTTACTGAGAACCTCCAGACCAAATTTCAGCAAGATCCAACGGTTAACGAAGGATTTATCGCTGTTTGAAAACGGCTGCGCAGTGAGATCCGAACATAAAATCATAGACGGATTTTATGCGTTTTCTTCGTTCTTCGACTCAACACCTTGTTGATCCTAGCATCGAGAGCCGCCCGCTCTGATACCAATTGTGAAAACCATAAATCACGGATCGATTAAGCTTACTAGGATAATCAACGTTCATATGATAAACATAGCGGAATTAGAACATTGATTACGAACAAGGTGTTTCTTTTCCAACGTTTACTTGTATTAAACTTCAAACGATTACAAGTAACAAACCTAGACGTGTTTACAAGAACACACACGTCTAGAACACACGACTCAACTTTAAGACTACATTGTGAATGATGGGATAATGAAAACCTACGCCTGTGTATTCTTTATATAATAGAATACAAGACTTTTCTTACAAGAAAACTTTAATTACATTAGAAGTCCCTCCATCTTTTGCTAATAAGTCCTCCTTGTTGTATGAAAGGGCTCCATATTCTTGTAAAGCTTGATATTTGCATATAAGTCCTTCTTGTTTCATTATTCTTGTTTTGTCTCATCAAATTAATTCCCAACATCGTAAATGTTCGAAAAACCTTTGTTTATACTTTGGTCAAAGTTTTCTTAGTTTGAAAAGTAAAAATTATCGTTTCAGATTTCAAGTCATGGTTTAAATGGTTTCCTCAATCCCTCTTAGGTTATCTTGAGGTATACACAAACATTTACCCCTAAACAGAAGTTTAGTTAAATGGTTTATGTATAAGGGAATAATCCCTTAAAAATCCTTTGTTAAAACATTTGTCAAAACATTTCTCCATTTCTTTTTGGTAAAATCCAAAGTCTTAAAAAGGGCTCTTAATTTTTGAAGAGTCAGTATAGATTCCATTATATTTTTAATCACATAGTCCAATAATGTAAAGATTTAAGTCTTTAATCTCATGTTAATTATTCAAGGTACATGTTTTCATTGTTCGGCCAATTTAGGGCAGTCTATAAATAATTATTAACTGATTCTTATTCTTATAAACAAACAAATAGTCCTTAATGATCGCAAGCATGAATTTATCAAGTTACAGCCTTCACACGTGATTCACCAAATTTATGAATGCTACGTGTGTATTAGTCAATCCAAACGTCATCACGTGAAACTCATAATGTTCATTATAAGTACCGGATGTAGTGATTGGAATACATAATCTTTTTTTTGCAGATGTGAAGTTGATGATAACCATGCCATGGATCAAATCGCTAGAACCTTGTAAATGATCGAACAAATCTTCAATTTCGAGTTATGGATATCGTTTTCGATTGTCAATTTACTCAGTTCACAGTAATCTATAAATATAAGGAATGATAAACCATAGCTCTTCATGATGACAGGCTAGGTATAATAAAATATTTCTCCGACAACTCTCTTAGTTGTACGGTAATTCCTTTAATTTAGATGGTGCTGACGTACAGTGCACAAGCCACAGGTGCAGCACCGGGAATATAATCAATACCAAATTGAACTTGCCTTAATGGCGAAAGTCTAGGTAATTCATCAATAAGTACTTCCTAAAGTTTCAAAGAAAACGTCTTTTAATGAATTCATATTAGGTTCTTTCTAGATTACAATATCTATGACTAATTCACAACCATTCACGGTACAATTTTAAGTATAAATACAGGATACGGTCATCCATCAAGAATTATTTATATCACTTTTGATAATCAACATCTTATCTTTTAGGGGAATTCTACTCGAGTTCACATCAATTAAGACAATGTCGTCATGTCATAATCAATCAATTCATTCTACTGGCACTATCAACTTTCTAGTTTCATTTCCGTCGATAAGATGTGATCTTCTCAAAAGACTAATAATAACTCATAATCCTTCACAAAATTCAGGGATATATGGAGACACAACTACCATTAAAAGAGTAAGGTCAACGCATAATCTATGCGAGAGAATTTCAAATCAGATGCAGACGAAAACATTTAACGAATATGAATATATCCCATGTTTTCATGATTCGAGTACGCATTCGAAAGCTCCTCGGATCGTTACCCAGGTCATTCAAATGAAATCAAATCATAACAAATGATAAGAACGTCAATACATCCAGTCGGGTATCAACACTCGGTAATCAAATACTTTTCCTAAGAATCTCACTACGGGAAAATCGGACAAGAAAGAATTGTCAATTGTCAAATAAGACAATTTCCACAGATGAGTAAATTCAACTCAGAAGAATAGATTCTACAGGCACATATGTAGGTGTCCCTAACACTATATCCCTATTTTTCACTTCTTGCAGATCTCATAAATTTTTAATCTTTCACAATCTTCAAAGAAAATTGAGTGTTTATTAATCAGTTTTATGGTGACTACTAATCAGCCTTGCATAGTCCATTCCAAATTGTATGTAGGCGCGCAACTATATACAGTTTCAAGATTAACGATGCAATACTCAGTTCGTCAAAATTTTATCATCATGTCTATAATAAAAACATTTACATGCTTAATTCTTAAATAAGAATCAAAATAAATTTACAAAGATTTTCCTTGTTTTGAAAACAATTAAGTTTTCCAAAGTGTTTTATAAACAACTTCATTTCAATAACAATCTCTTATAAATCTCACTATGAATAATCCTTATAGTGATGAAAATTCAAATTTTTTTATTTTTTTTTCAAGGCATACTGTTTTATCTTATAAAAAGAATGAGTGATCTGCAAAAGAGTGATGAAGAGTTGTTCCCCAAGAACTAACTATGATATATAGGAAATGAGCTTAGCCAATTAATCATGAGGTTCATGACCTCGATGGCACTCAAAAAGAATAATTCACAACGTAACTCAAATCGAGATGAGTACTTGTTCAATGGTTGCATCACTAATGCGAGCATTAAGAAGAAGCAAGAAAAGATAGATAATATCGATACATGTAGAATTTAGCAATCAAAGGTAGTCTTTTCATTAATCACAAACAAGTCAAAATTGTACCGTAACACATTACGTGTCACTATGTCATACAATTCTCAAAACTCATCCTACAAACTGTTGTCTCAGTTGAGTTAGGGATTATTTTTAAAAGATACCACAATGAATATTAATCTAAAAGAGTCATTAGGTGTTCCATATGTCCCAGAAGATCCATCGGTCCCAATTCAGAAGAAGATTTCTTCAATTTATTTATTAGACACTGGGCATCCTCATCATTGGACAATGGTCTAGGAACAACCCTTAACACAAACCTACAATCAATTAAATCCTTATAACTCAATCACATAACTTAACGATTTCCTCTTAATAATTTCTTATTCCATACAAGTTAAATTTTACTTTATTCAAGTTTCAGTCAAATTATACCCATTTCAATATCCTACTTCATCTTCCAATACTTACAACCTTATTCTTAAACCTTAATAGGGCAATAAAAGCTCGATATGAATAACACTTAATTTCCAATCCTATAGCTCTTACAACAACAATTATCAAATGAGTCACTAGCATGAAATGACTTGATCATTCAACTAGACTTCTCGGAAAGGTACTAGTGGCATGAGGCTTTTGGGTAATGGTTCCAATGACAGCCTCAAGTGCAACATTCACCCTTTCGATTTCAATTTAAGAATTGGATGACAACGAATCAAATGACATCTTTCTAGGTGGTAACGTTTTGTAAAACTCCACTCTATAAGGAAAGATCGTCATGACATCGATATCAGTTTTAATCTCGCCAGTTCTTTCTCAATATCACAATCAACTAATATCTACATTTGTACAAATATTAACCATTTGTTGGGATCATAAATATCCACAACTTGGTTTAGATCTAGGATAGCTAGAATTCCTACGAGAATAGCTTCGATTAATTTACTAGGGGATTTAGGGTTTCTTGTGACAATCTACGTCGTATAAATACCTCGTATAAATATCAAAATAATCATCAAACAATCATGTAATCAAATTACATCATATATATATATATATATATATATATATATATATATATATATATATATAATCCAAGTTATATATATATATATATATTAGAATAACACTTCTCAGTCTGGCCTTGTCGGTAACTCGGGAATTCTTCGGCACCGTTATAGTCAAAAGATTTTTAGACATTTTTAGAAAAATGTTTATAGTTAAAAGATTTTGAAATGTTTTATTCAAAACCTTGGTTTTAAAAATCTTTCGTTCTCTATAACGAGAGCTCTGATACCAAACTGTAACACCCCCAAATTTATACAACTCAGTACAGCGGAAAACTAGTTGGTGTTACGGGATAGCACATTACTCACATCATAGACAACGCTTAAGAGTCGCGTCGTTTTAATAATAAAGCATTTCCATTCATAAATATCAAAGTTACATAGGTCCCAAGTCATATTATTTCATACAAAGTTTTACAAAGCATTTGAATGGAAATTATTGTTTAAGTGCGGTCCATGAATTCTTGTCGTCTTCCCGAGAATTACCTTCAAGTACCTGAGATAAAACATGTTAAAAGAAAAGGTCAGCGATAACGCTGAGTGAATTCATAGAGTTTAATAAATTCCATCAATATAATATCAGTATAAAATTATTACTGAAAATCATTTTTGTACAAATCTTTGTAATAGGCCATAAAATAGCCAAAGTCATTTTTATACAAATCCTTGTCGAAAATCATAATATAGGCATTTGCCTTAAAAATCATTATACGAGCCAATGTCGTAAAAACATCATACAATACGTTTTATAACGTTGAATAGATTAAATAAAAACCGTTATATGAATATGGTTATGAAAACCAAAACACGAACATAATATCAATAGTATGAACCCGTATTGCTAGTCAGGCAATACATCGTAATTCGGTGCGTATAGTAGTATTTCGTTAACTGGATTATTATAAGCCGCATGACATTGTTACCTTTCTAAACCAAACAACGGGTAGCTAACCCGATACTCAATTTTCCCATCTAAATTAGCATGTCGTCACAAAGGTCACGCTATGGAAATCTACTCATACATACATTCGTTTACCAATCAATGTGGCACGACGGGGATCAACCGTCAAGGCGCGAACTGGGGTGATCGTCCCCAAATAGTACTATTATATGCATAAGCGTCTACCAAATCCCGGTAGTTCAAAATTCATGCTAATGGGACTTTTAGTGACATAACCTAACTTTAATAATCCATTTAATTTCATCTATCGGGTCATTTAATCATTTATCGGGTCATACAATCGGGTCATACAATCATTCGGGTCCAAATCAATAAACAAACAATCGGGAAAAATGGTGTCCTATTTTATAAAAACTAACATGTTATCTCCCTCGCGGGTTTATAAAACATTTATAAAACATTTAAAAGAGTGCGAGGCTATGAACTCGCGTTGATGTGGGAAGGCGGTTATCGGCGATTCGGATGTACGGTACGTGCTCCAATCACGGAAACCTATATAAATAATAATCGGTCTTAGACGTTCGTCCAATGAATTTATAAAAATAACAATTATGTATACATATGATGATTATATATATATATGATGATCAAGTGGGTTTACATATTCTCTTTTACTCATTTTTGTGTTTATGTATTGGTAACTTCTTACTAGTTTATTAGTTTTACCTATTTACATGTTTTAGGCCCAATAGGCCCATTACAAGCCCAATATATTATATTAACCCAATTATACTTTTATTTTCAGTATCACACTTTACATGTTGGGCCCAAATGGGTTAAGCCCAATAAATAAGTTTATAAGTGTTTTAGCCCATTTTTTTGTATTATTAGTCCAATAACGTTAACTTAGTCCGTTAATGTTTGTATGTTATATAGTTCGGGTTTTATCGGTTTTTACTTGTTACATATGTTTATATATCATTATATGAGTTTATAAAAGTTTACATTAGACGGGTCCAATCGTCTAAGTTTTATTTAACAAAAACGGTAATTTTACGGTAATAGCCGAAAAAGTCGTAAAAATCATATTTATAGTTTTATAACTTATAAAACTTAACAAGTTACCATTTTTATAAAATTTCCACTTATTTATCCTTATACATATTTATATAAATAAAATCCATAAGTTAGTGGGTTTTTATTTTAGATTTTATACAATAAAATTTTGAGTGCTTATATAATAATAATAAACATTAATTCTCAAAATCTGATTTTTATTTTCATCTTCACCAAAACTGCCATATCTAGAGTTATACATGGAGATAGAAGCTCAAATTTTTATCACATAAACTACATGATATGTGCTCCATTTAACTCTTCTATAGCTACTGTTGAATCATCTTCTAAGTATTTTCTAAAAATCGTCCAAAACAGTGAATTCAGATTTGTACTTTAAACTTGTTTTGATCATATCTCACTCATTACAATGAATCCATTGCATGGCCAACTCTCACATGTGTACAAGACCCATAGCTTACTGTTTATTCATTAATCTATGCCATTTTTATCAGTTTAGCATTTGATTATTTACTGTTTTATACAGCCAACAAATTTAGACAAGATTTTAGCCTTGTTTCTTATAGTTTTTCATCTTTTTAAGCATGTTTATCAACACCAAATCCCTACACAATATTTTTATCATCATATAATCATCATAAACATATACAATAGGAAATAAAATACATGATTACATAACCAAAAATAACAAGAGGATGAGGAGGACAATCTTTATAACACCATGTTGATGTAGGTTATGATTTGGACATGGATTTTGATGGAGAAACTTGTGCATAACCAAGACCATCTTCAAGACCACCATTCTTCATGAACACCTTGTAGAAAATCAGTCCCAAGACTCCATGAAAACTCCTCCTTAGATGTTATATTCACCACCAATCAATAGGGTTTCAAAAGGGCTTCAACATGTGTATGAACAACATGGGATTTCATGGTTAAATCAAGATCAAATGGGTGTTTTGGGGTAATATGGGACGGCTCAAAGAGAGAGTGTGAGAGAAATTTGGGTGGATTTGCATGTTGTAAATGAGGAAGTGTAAAAGAGTTGATGGTTTTGTGTAAATGGTAGCTTAAGTTGTAAGACTTAAGCCATGTGTAAGCAACTTAGCTTACACTTGCCACATCAAGTGGTGTAGTGGCTAGTTAGGCCGGTTTGAGTGGGGGTGGGACAAGTGTCCCACTTGTCTCATCCCCATTTATTTACGGGTACTCCTCGATTCTAGTTTCCTCGATTTTCTGCCCTCGGGTGGTTTTACGAAAAACGTTTTTATAAATTATGAATCAACGGTACAAAACGAATCTAATAAAAAATTTCCCATCAAAAACGGAGTTCGAAAATGTAAATACGTAATCCTAGGGTTTCCGGTTTAGTCGTAAAGGACGTTAAAATAAAATCGTAAGTCCTAATCTCTTCTCGTAAATTTGTGAGTTTATGAACCAACCCAAATTTAAAATCCCAAAACAATACTCACGGATAAATTTATTTTCTGAAATGTCGGACTGTCACCAAAAACGGTGTATGCAAACGTAAGCACGCAACGTTGAATCCTCCGGTTTAGACGTAGTCGATGCTACTTCAAGAAGTAAATCCAAATTTCTTCCCAAAAATAAGTGAGTTCATAATATAACATTAAAATAATGTTTTTAAATAATATCTAAGAATAAAATATCAACCATAAATTGACGGATTGTCACATCCTCCACGTATTGACAACATGTCCAATTGACTTTAGGGTGTTAATATTTTCCAAGATCGGACTCATGATCATGCTGCCAATAGTGACGAGTGAAAGAGCAGGACATGTCCATGACTGCTATTCGTACACGACTCGGTCATGTTAGACTCATGATTTTGTTTTAGTCTCATAAATGCTCCAGCAACATTATGGACTTAATAAATCGAGTTTACATGAACTCATAAATAAACTCATCAGTGTTTTCATCGAGGACAACCTGATTTTTTCTAAGTCTAGAGAAGAGCAAGAAGACCATATTTGCACTATGTTGCAAATTCTACGACAGGAGAAATTTCACCCCGAATTTTTTCAATATAAATTCTGGTTGATTACAGTCACGCGCTGAATCACATGGATTCTCATGGTTAATCGTACCAACACTCAGCTTATGCGTAAAGGTGAGAACCCTACACTACGTTAGGAATTCAAAGAAAATCCTACGCTAAGAGAAGTCTAATTTCGGAGACTCATAGTTTCGCAAACTTCTATGTATCAATTTTCTACGAAGCAAGATACAGTTACGTTCATATCTAAGTACCTGTCATACCAACGGGCTAAGATAGGACACCAACAGTCTGAGATGTTTTTCCACCATCAGAAATTGTGAACAGAAATGGGACAAGATCTCCATGGATTTTGGTTACCAGATTAACGCAAACTCAGAAGAAGCACGATGCTATCTGGGGTATTGCCAACAGTTCGATCAAGTCTACAGAATCCTTACATCTGCAAGGATTTCAGAACCAACAGATTGATCGGATATGTTCCAGCCAAGGCTCATCAGATCACTTGGTAATCTCTCAGCTCTCGTGCAAGACAAAGGTTCACATTTGTGCTCCTAATTTACGTCCACGTCCTTGTTCTAATTTTACGACTTGCTTTCGCACTCACACTCATGACACTATTCACGTTCATGATCGTATCCTGGCTTACGATGTTACGTCCATTCTTCATTCTGGGAAGTTTTGCAAGAACTTGAGAGACCAGACTCAAGTTTAGAATAACTCTCTATCCTTAGATAGACGTTTCACGTCACATTCCACGTCTCTCCTTATAGGATTTGGCGTTACCGCCGCCGTATTCCATGTTCACGATATGTTTCACATGTCATGTTCATTCCACGTTCCTCATATCACGTTCACGATATGTTACACGTATCATTTATCACGATATGTTTACTCTTACTACAATCACCATATCTCCACGTATCACGTTCAAAATTTGTTCACGTATCACGTTCACAATTTTTCACGTACTACGTTTCAGTATGCCTCACGCATCATTGCTAAGACGTTACTATTATCAGTTAGGTTAGGTTATTTTGCGTCGTAATGTTTCCGTTACCCTTGCATGTTAATTCTAATCCACTCGATCAAATTCATGCAAATCTATCTTACGTTGACAACCAGAAACTTTTACGTATTTTCAAGTCAAGGTCAAGAGGACCAAGATTTATTAGTGGTGTCAAGATCTTGTGGAGGAACCGTTCCGAGTGGGAAGCCACTTGGAAACGGACGAGTCCATCCGGATTTTATCCTCTCATCCTTCCATAATTCAACAAGACTCTTTCAGTCACGTTACGTCCCATGTCCTTTTAGCCATTTCACGTTCCACGTTCCCTTCTACCATGTCACCTCCATATTCCATTATCTTACATACCTTTCCAGTTTGATTCGGGTATGTTTCTCTTTCAGTTTACGTTATCTATAATTCGGGGACGAATTATTCTTTTAGGGGGGAAGACTTGTAAAACCCACATGCTTTTACCATGAACAGTACACTAATAATCGTGCGTACGAGATTATAACTTTCCTTTTATAACATGAATACGTTCACAAACATTAATTACAAGAACTACGCACGTGATATTACACGATAATGATTATATACGTATTAATAAATGATAATTATTGACCATAATAATTATAATCACGAACATGAAATCATGAACGTTAAATCAGAAACACGTAATTACGTATGTCATTTTTATAATACGATTAACATCGTTTATGTACAAGTATTTATTTATAACACGCACAATTAATTAGGATATAACACGAAAATACTAACGTGTGAACACGTGATTTATTAAACATGAGCAATGCTCGGGTTTTCCCCGTGGACTCTTGTAAGCCACGGTCAAGGAGGAAGGGGCCTAACCTAACTTGATTTATTTACCAAATTAACAAAAGGAAAAACACAAACTTTCAATTATAGAATTTTTATAAAAAAATAGAACCCTAGCCTCCTCCTTGACTCTCCCTTTGCCGCTAGCTACAGGAACACCAAGAGTGGTGTTGGTTTGATTTGATGATTGATATTCGGGTAGATCGCGTTCGTGTTCTTTATTCCTTTTATCACGTATTTGGCAAAATATCAAAACCTTCATCTTTAATTTATGTTCTTGTTTTTATGACATTGATTATTAAAACATAAAAACACATGTTGGATTTGAATCAAGAAAAACAAGTAATGGAACACGGGTTTTGGTGGGGTTTTGTTCAGCTGAAACACACGAACCGAGAGCTTAAAGCTTTCGGCTTAGCTCGAATGGCACCAACAACCGAGACCAAGGGGTCTCGGCGTGGTTGTGTTTTGTTAGGCAGCAATAAACAAGGACCCCAACTCGCGTCGGGGTGGCCTTGTGGGTTGTTCGTGGGTCTCGGAAGCAACAACAGCACCATCGGCAACAGCCGGTGGCTGTTTTGTTAAAACAGTGAGAACCACAGCCAAGACAGGGAAAATCACCTGCTTCAGCCGGTGGTGTGTTTGGTTCCTACAACGATTAGCCGAGGCAGCACAGGGGGAACCACCAGCTTAAGCCGGTGGTGATTTTACGGGGACAGTGGCAACCGGCTAGGCCGGGTAGCCACTGTCGGAGGTTGTTTGGTTCGACTTATATGTTAAACACGGGTACGGGCACGAGACGAATTTTTACAATCATATTTTTACAAGTTATATTATATATTCTTACAAGGCAGAATTAAATTAACCAGAACATGGACTAGTAATTAATTCAATTTATCATAAACTTAGGTTATATTATATTTTAAGTAATAATACATGTATTGTAACCTAAGTATTTAATTATGTAATTTAGACTATAGTAATTAATTAATTATTAAAGCATGGCATATAAATTAATTAATTTTCATGACTTAGGTTATATTAATATAAATATTAATACATGTTTAAACCTAAGTATTATATACACTCTAATTTAATTAAATCAGGATTATATTTAATTAAATCGTATAACATATAGTTTATTTAATTAACATGTTATAATTAATAAGCTATACAATTAATCACACGATTTATTATAGTTAATTAGTAAAACTCAAGCTTATATTATTAGCTTAATAATTCAGCTTATTCTAAATATGGAAACTTTCTATTTTTAGAAATTTGTTTATTTTAAGCAGTTAGTCTATTTATGGAAACTTTCTATTTTTAGAAACTTATCTATATTAAGCAGTTAATCTATTTTTGGAAATTTCTATTTTTGGAAACTTTCTATTTTAGGAAACCTACTATTTTTAGAAAGTTACTTATTATTACACGACAAGTATAATAATACAAGAAATACAAGTAATATTTAATCAGAATATCCATAATACATGATAAACACAACATAACGTTAAAATCAGTAAAACAAGACATGAATATATAAAACAAGCTAAGACATGATATGGAACCAGTTACGTACTTGGTAATCATAACACTTATACACGTATATTATTTACATAGCATTAGTGAGATCGAAGTAGGACTCTCTTCCGTTAGTCTTCTACGTTCATTGGACATAAGGTACGGGTTCTCCGTCCTTTCAGTATGGACATTCTTTCCTTATTAGGATTCCCCGTATGCAGCCAAATGTTTTCCCAGTATATGTTTTATATGTTTTGATTTGCTTATGTTTAATTAAATGCGTAAGCCATATACATGCATGACTAGTTTCACCTAGTTATGGAGGTACCATAACCATAACACTAGAGGCACCAGTGTTATGACTTTACCACGACGGAGTGATAGCTCGTGGCATCCCTTTAAGCTTTTGGCCATATTATTATATTATCATGAGGGGCGTATGGGTGCATCATAGTTACATGTTTCAGTCAGGATTTCATGGTGAATGTGGTGTGTGCCTTGCATCCTTCACAAGGAGCTGATCCCTCCTACCAACTTACTAGTTAATTAGAGGCATCCCATCTAATTTGCATGACGAGGTCACCCCTCCAAGTATTCATGCACGTTGTTGACCTCGTGACCTATATTGGGATCTGGTACTTTAATTAATACAGATTTTCGTAAGTAACATAAGCTATGTTTTCAGAACTAAAATCAGTTAACATGATAGACAACTAGGTTTTCCAGGACTTATACATTTCCATTGCTATTAGTCTTAGTTATGTTTCAGCCATTCATACTATGTCGTATATCCGTGCACTGAGCGTTATGCTCAGCCGTTACATTCCTTTCCATGTCCCAAAACGGTAGGTACCCAAGGACAGACTCAAGCATTTGGAGGACGTGCATAGGATGGAAGCTTCCATAGACTTCTTCTCCTTTTGCCTTCATATACTTATGCTTGTTTAGTCTTTCATTCATTTCATTTACTTTATTTATGTTTTGGGCTTATTTTGGGAACCGATGTTTGATTCTGGTTTTCCCTATGGTCATGTATGTTTTACTACATATTACGTTGCATGCTTTTATGACACACCATAATTACGCGTAACGGTCCACTTATCAAAGTGGGGTGTTACAGTTTCCTCTTAGTGGCAAAAGCTTTCTTCCATTGAATATGTCTTTGTTTGCATTCTAAAAACAATTCCGCACGAGACTTCTGTTTCTGTGGAGTGAAAAGACCATAAAGACTGTTTTCATAAGCATAATTATATGGTGTCACAAAGTCTTTGTTGACTGGCGATCTACTCTCCTCATCCCAAGGGACGTCTCTTCACTATCGAGACTAGCTACTGGACATGATCGGTCCATTCGGACTCATCAAGATATAAGTGAGGGTTAGCAGCTTGAGCTTGTTCGAGGTACTTAGGGCTTGCAAAACTAGGTTGACCTTTGAAAAACGACCAAGGTGTTATCATTCGAACGGTTTGAATAGAGTCATGCGTTTTATAAACAACTTTTTTCAAAAATCGACTTGTTCTTCGAGATCCTTTACTTTTTCAGTATCTTTGCCTTGTCTATCTTGAAATCATGTTTTAATTTTTCAACCTCTTGTTTCTTTTCGTCAAGAACTTTAGTAGAATCGGTGGTATTCATAGAGAGCCTCTATTCAAGTTCATTAACTTTTGTTGTGGCAAGGTACGTTTTTTGACGTTCATCACTTAATAAGACATTAAATTGACGTTTTTCTTTTGTTTACAAAGCAAGAGCTTCGTTGTATTTATTTTCAAAATCGTCCTGTTTAACGTTGAGAACACGACTTTTGTACACCTCAAGCTCTTTGGTCGTTTGAATAAGCTCATCCCCATAACTATCAATAGTCTCACTAGATTTTATAAGAGCTGCTTTGCTTTCTTCAAAGTTTTGAGTGAGCGCTGCGTTTGCCTTCTTTAATTGCTTTTGACTCTTTCTATTTTCATTGACATCTTTTTGCAAACTAGCAATTAAATTAGCAAGCGCGACACGCTCCTCATCATCATACTAATTTGCATGTTGATCATCCTCAAACTCATTATTGCACATGTCTGATGAATCGGGTGTGGTATTGCTATGAACTATTTCCATCATACACGTGTCAGTAATTGTTGTTGGTAGATCACTATGCTCATGTGTATCACCAAACACATTATATTCATGATCATGTTGTACCTTATCAATTGGCTCGGTATCAAAGATAGGACCATTGTCATCTTCAGTGACGTTAAGGACCTCATGAATCTTTGCCATGTATGAATAATGTGCCTCGAGTTCTTGGTCGGAGAGTTCATCATCTGTGTCGTCAAGCATTTCTCCTTCTTCGGCTGATAACTTGATTCCATCTTCCATTTTCTTGCATAGCAGCATCTTTTCCTTATGATAACCATAATCTTTGACCCTCTTTGGCTGCCTGCATTCTCTAGCCAAATGCCCATAACCTCGACAGTTAAAACACTGAATCCCAATTTATTGCACACCTTGAGTACCAACAGTTTCCCTATTTCCAACAACAGTAGCAACCCTCTGATTATCATACTTTGCGGGTTGTCGATTATACATTGGAGGACTCTCCGCACGTCTTCGTGTGTCATACCTTGGAGGACTTTGAGCATAGTTGTTCCTCATGTTAGATGATGTTCTGAGGTTGTTGTTGGTAGGTTTGTAGATTTTCCTGTATTGTATCATAATAAAAGCCATTTGTTGCTTGAATTTCCTATCCTTTTGAGCAAGTTCTTCATCATTGTCTTCTTCGGAGGATTGCTCAGGTGTGGGTGATGGTGCTCTTGCAACTTCTTTGCCTCGGGATCTTGTTGGAGAATGTGACTTAGAGACAGTGGATGACGGTGGTGATGATGATTGAGTGGAGTAGGTCTTTGGAACACGAGAACGATAATCTGGGTAATGTTGAGTGGTAGACATCAAAGCAAGTGGATTTGAAACCTTTGCAGCACGTGCAACTCGAAGTTCATTTGCTTCATTTTTAAATTGTTTCAAAACATCAAAGAGCGTGTGATATGAAACTTCATCTAACTTTTTTGTTGTTTCATCAAGGTGACAAACCGTGTCCACTCTGGTTGAAGTTGTTGTAGAAATTGGACATTGATTTGCATGGTTGAAACTTGCAAGTTGTTTCAGGTCGTGTCATTCATCATTTTGTAGAATCAGGAGTAATAAGAATCAATTGATTCCCCATCCTTTGATGTAAACTTACCAAAGTCCCAAAACATCTTAGTTTTCATGTCTTGTTTGTTAAGTGATTCACCTTGTTGCAATCTTTCAATAGCCGTTCACATTTCTTTAGCAGTAGAACAAGCATCAACCTTGGAATAAATATCATCTCCAATGCCACTGAGATTTAAGTAGATTGCTTCCTTTTCTGCATCAAACCAAGCACGGTTCTCTGGTGTGAGGTCGTTTCTCTTTTATTCACATTCATATGCAAGTTGTTCTTTAGTTGTGTCTGTGGCTGGTACTCCAGGAACTTAAATCCTTTAGAGTTTAAAGGGTCCATCAAAGATACATTGCCTTAAAGAATCACCGTTAGGTTTTGTGTCAAGGTAACGTAGAAAACGGGATTGCCATTGATCATATCGACCCGACACAAGCATTGGTGGTCTCTCTTTGTTACCCGCCACCATTATGTTGTTGTTCGTCACAAGATATTCGGTAGTAGAATCCATCTCAATATTATCTGAAATGATGAAGTGAATATGGATCTTAAGTAGATGTGTTGTGATTGTTGTTGTGTTTTAAATTCCGAAAATTGCAATTTTTCTACAGTCTGACAATAAATTCCCCAGTCAGACAAAACGGTAGACCAAAAAATTTTCTAATCGCCAAATTTTGAAATCGAGCTAGAAATGTCCTAAAACTAGTATGGAAAAAATTTTGAACTTACTTGACGGAAAAATTTTATCTCTTTTTTATTTTATTTTTTTTATTATTTTTTTAATCTTCATGTAAACGATATTCCGAAACTAGTCTAGATAGTGGCTAAGTCTAAAAAGTACTCAAACAAAATTTAGCTAAACAGATCATCAGAATGTCCATCGGAATGTGCTATCAGAATGTCCATCGGAATGTTGTCGGAATGTAGTATCGGAATACTGTCGGAATTTAGTATAGGAATACTGTCGAAATGTAGTATCGGAATGTGAGCTGTCGGAATCACTATCGGAGTCACTGTCAGAATAAGAGCTGTCGGAATCCCTGTCGGAATCACTGTCGGAATAAACTATCAGAATACACAATCGGAATAATTGTCGGAATATTAAAACCCTTTTTCGATGGAATTCTATCGAAATAACTGTCGGAATATTAAACCCTTTTCCGATGGAATTCTGTCGGAATGCTTGTACTTTTCCGAAACTTTAGGTAAAAAATGAGATTTTTTACAAGAAATCCGTGATTTTAACCAACCAAAAGCAACCAAATCCCTACCACAAGTATGTAGGAGATGTAAATCAAGATGTAGAGCACAGAGAGCACAAGAAAAACTTGAATCCTAGATGATTTTAGGAGTAAATCACACGAACCAAGTATAATATCAACAACGAATCACAAAACTACCCCATGGCGATTGATACCAATTGTTGTCCCATCAATTCGTGATGATTAAACAAGAAAGAAAGGTAGAAGATAGATGAATTCTAGAGAGAGAAAGTAGTGAGAGAAAGTAGAGAGAATGGTTGGAACTTTTAGAGGATTAGATTAGAGAGAGAAAAAAATCAAATGACCAACACCCTTCCTAACATGCTAGGAAGAGTATATATACTCCACCCACATACGGGTTTGTTTATGGACTATATTCTAATGGTCCGGGCTTTCCTTTTGGGCTTTAGTTATTTATGAATGAACTTTAGCCTAAAGTAATGACCGTACAACACGACTAATCTACTACCTATTACAACGTTCTAAAATACGATACATAATAAACATATGACCGAGCATTCTTGTTTGACCAATATTTTGAGGCTAACACGAAGGACCCTCTGAAACCAAAGAAACAAAGATTTAGGCACTCAGGCATCAGTTTAATGCTTTCAAAGCACTTGAAGGTGAACAGGTACAACAAACGTACATAAGGCTGAAGATTCTTCTCAACGATCTGGCTATGAATGAAGTCACCATTGGACCAGCTGAAGTTAACACCACCTTTGTCAACAACCTTCCCAGAAAATGGATGAGCATGAATCAGACCCAGAGAGCCAACAACTCTATCAAGAATGATACGTTGGCTCAGCTATATGGAAAATACAACTATGAAGAAAGGCTGATTGATACCATTTACAAATCTGAGTCTGAAAGATTTGTAGTTCAGGGAGCAACATCCAAAGCATTGATTTCCACCTCACACACTCATGATAGCGATTCAGATGTTGAAGAAGACACACGTAGCAGTCAGGAGTTCATGACAGACCTTAATGATGAGTTTCATGAAAGAGCTTTACTAGCTAACCAAAGAAGGTTCTACAAAAGGTCAGGGAGAGTAGGATCAACTAGTAATTAGATTGACAAATCCAAAGAAACTTGCTTTGCCTGTGGAAAACTTGGACATTTTCAAAAAGCCTGTCCATCTGCAAAAAACATCCTCACCATCCTATCCATCATCATTCAAACCTTATAAATTCAAATCACAAAAAAAAAACTCATCTCATCAATCCAATTCCTTTGATAATGAGAAAAAGGATTACAAAAATAAGTACAAGGCACTAAAGGCTGAGTTGGAACAGATGAATTTGAAGTTAGAATATCTGTCAAAGAAGAAAGGGGTGATAAAAGGACAGAGAAAGGGTTGGTAGCTGAAGCCTATGATTGGAATGATGAACCGCTGACATCTGATGAAGAAGATACCACCAGGGTCAGGGCATTTATGGCTATAGCTGAGGATGAACCTACTGTTGGTAAAGGAGATGCTAGGTTAGGACAATGGGTTGACATCACTATGAAAAAGGTACACAGTCTTATCTCTATGTCTGAAAGTGATGAACATAAACATGTTCTTGATTATACCATAGTTGATTTACACTTTGCTGTGGAACAAAGAAAGAACCTGCTTGATAAATTTCACTATGTTAAATATGAATTATTGACTGTTAAGGCTGAATGTGAAACTTTAAAACAGGTTAAATCTGAACTGACATCTCTTCATAATGAAGTTAATAAGTTAGCTTTAATAAACAGTGCCTTAAATGATCAAGTAACTGAACTAAACAAGGTTATAGAAAAATGGTTGTGCAGTAGGCTACCATTGATGTGAACCTTAATGGTTGGCACAACATAAACAAATCTCTCTATTTTTTATCTTCATTGAATGAAAAAAATATAATTGAATGAAGATTAAGCAGGTTTAACTTCCATTTGTTGTAATGCTGCCATAGAATGGAATGGATGTAGGTCTACTCCTGCAACAACATTTTGTTCACGATGCCCACAAAAAAACTTCTTTTTGATCTTCGTTCAATGAAATTTCTTTGATCAATTCTTTAATTTTTTTCTTCTTGATCTTTCATTATATGATTTAAGCCCTCTAAAACCATGTCTTTTAAGCATAAATATAAATATGTAGTAGGATCGACATCCTACAATAATGCTGCCAAGAATTGAATGGATTTAGGTCCATTCATGCAACAACATTGATCTAATATTGAATGATCATGAATGATTAAAAAATGGACCCAAATAATATGTAGATGGGCTAATGTTAATAATTTTTTACAGGGAAAGTTATAATCGATTCATTCTGTGTAATATGAAGGTTTAATGATGTCATTCAAATTTTGTGCTGCAAATGACTACCCATTTATAGGTTTTTGTTAATTGCAGGATCTAGGTTTATCTAAGAGATTGTGTATCAGCACATTTGGATTGTAATTATTATGTTTGATTAACACATTATAATGATATTTGTTGTATTATTATGTTTTTTATAATGACAAACATGGTTTTATATTATCAATTTATAATTATATTTTTTATACACATTGTTAAATGACTCATTATAAAGTGGGAGTTGAATGTAAACTGTTATGCAACCATTATGGAGTCATTTTGCTGATATATAAACGAAGTTTAAACATATGCGTTTTTAAATAGTGTTTACCTAACGCAACTAATAACTGAATTTTGTATAGGTGAAATCGTCTCGACTCTAATCGAATTGACCACGGTTAAACGTGTGACTCAGTTGTTCTTGGTGTAAAAAAACAAAAGTGTTTGATTAACTATTTTAAAATAAAAATGAAAGCTTTAAAGTTATAAACTAAAAATAAAAACTTTTAAAAATAAATGACAAAAGATTAAAACTTGATGAAAAATAAATTTGAAAATAAACTAAGACAAAATAATTTAAAATTAAACTTAATAAAAATGGCGGGAAAAATAAAATTTGAAAACAATTCGGAATTAAAAAATCAAACCTAGTTCAGAATATTAAATGCAACCTAAGTCGGAATCCTCAAAATGATCTAATCCGGAATCCACTAGCTACACCTAATCCTGAATATGGGGTTCTATACGTAAGTCGGAATATGTAAATTCCCACCTAATCCAGAATCCATATTTCACACCTTATTCAGAATAATGCTAATACCACTAATTCGGAATACCTGTTTCTGATCCAATCCGGAATAATAATGATATACTAATCCGGAATTCAGCCTTAAAAATCAATTCCGAATACTAGCTAGCATGCAATCTGGAATCTAGATCTAGTATGTAATTCAGAGTGTCTTAGCTACACATAATCCGGAATCCATACAAAATAATAAGCCGGAATATTTAGATGACACATAAGTCGGAATAAATTGTTATGATCTAGTTCGGAATAAGGGTTTCTAAATCCGGATAAGATAAAAATAAGCACTTAACAAAAACTTAAACCAAACTAATTTTAAGAAAAAGCTAATAAGCCACAAATCAAAAACTTTAATCAATATATTAAAAATCAACTATTAAAAGATTAAACTATTTAAAACACTTTATTAAAAATAAGAAAATCACAAATTAATCAATAAGCATAATAAGCAATAACAATCGAACACATGAAAAACAATATGACAATGAATAAGCACTCAAATAAGCAAATAAGCATAAAGATGAAACAAACCATGATTAACCAAATCAAACAACAGATTTAGAAACAAGAAAGGTAGAATGAGAATGATTATAAAAAGCTTGAAATTAAGATGAAGATTAAGATCCAAATACAAGATTAAAGATTAAAAGCTCGAAAACATTAAAAGAAGTTTAGAGAGAGAAAGTAATTATCCTACTCCTACTCCTAAACTAAACTATCTAATTTTGAAAAGACTTCTTACAAATGATGGAAAATAAACTATATATAGTGGAGGAGTGTATGGTGTTGTTGCTTCCATCTTTCACTTTGTTTTCTCGTCTTTTAATTAATTTGCCTTTCTCGACTTTGTCTTGGGATATGTCGAATGATAAAATGAACTCATCTTCTAATTTTCTTCTTTTATTAGACTTGGTCCTTCGACTTCGTTAAACTTCCGTCTTTGGTCTTTTTCTTCGATAAATCTTCAGAATAGGACTTTGACTTCCGTTCTTTTTGCACTCTTGATCTTTTGACTTCGTCTTTTGTCTTATTCTTCGATAAAAGCCTGTGAAAGCCCGTGTTTTCTTCCTTTTTCATATTTTGGTCCTAAAACACAACAAAAACACAAACCACGCATAATTCCGACTTTTACGACATTAAATACACGTTTTGGCTTGGTTTTTCCTTGTTTTAAGTGGTATAAGGATAAGTGTTTTCACACTTATTAAATCCCTTACACTTGACCATTGCAATGCCCTCATGCAATGCATTAGTTACAAAGCAACATTTACATTCTCCATCATAATTAACCCACCTTGGCCTTTTATTAAATACTAGAAAATAAGGAAACTAAAAAGATAGAAAATTACAAACTGTTTGAAGGAAGAAACAAGTAAAGAAATCTAAGACATACATTAGGGCTTTGATGTCATGAATATTTATCACCCTCAAGTTTCACGTTCCCTATACCAAGCTTAAAAACGAGATCATTGTTATTACAAGTTAGTAAAGCTGACACTTACTCATGTGGATCAATTATTCACTTAGACCCCCTTATTCCTAGGTGTATCTCTTATATTTTATTATTGTCTTAAATGATAACAAGGATGTATTTTTGACTTATTACGATAGTTTATTTAGGCCGAAAATAAAGTAGGACGATTTAATAAATAGTTAGCTAAAGGACAAAATCTTTTAAAACTGCTTCCTGAAACCTCATAAAGTTCATATCTTGGCATAACTCGTTTCATAATTTGAGACCTTTCTCGGATCGATATTTGGCATTGACATCATACTTCGAATCTTGAGAGACGTTCTTGAAATACTAGTCTTCTCTTCATAATAGGAATTTCTTCACTTAAAGTTTTTGAGAGATTCTTCAAACTTGGACCATGACTTCTTCATTTTTCTCCAATCTTTAATTGGGATTTTGATATACAACGATCTGTCTCCTTTTAGGACCTGGATCTATTTATCCTCATACTTTGTTAGGGTCTTTTCGGATAGAATTCTCCATGATCTTTATGGGAGTAATTGTTTTTCGTCGTGTGTCTCGATCCTTCATATTGATTTTTCATAAATGATTCTTCACATCACTTTGGATCTTTAGCAACAAAATGTAGCCCTCATGCCTTGTTAGGGACTTTTTGGACTCGCCAATCTTCGCATCCCGCTTCAATAAGTTATGCCTTGGCTATGAACTCTAATTAATCCTGAGCAACTTATAAACGATCTTGTGCTAGAAGCTAAGTAACTTTTCAAATCATACGACCTTATTTATTGCAATTATTTATTAACAAGCTATGAGAGAAAAAGCTCATAATTAACTCACATAAGTTCATGAAAGATTACAAAACTTATAATTGACTCTATCATCTCTCTTTCTCCATAATTTAAAATCTCAAGGAATGAGACTCGTGGATGCTTAGCCTAATAAACCAATTAAGGTCCATATGGTTAAGGATACTAGGTAGAGTAAACTTGGATAAGTAAACTCGGGTTGAGTCTAAAAATTCACGACGGGCCTAATATATCAAAGACATCTAAACTTGTTAAAACCATTTTGTTTATTTATTATTTTCTATTTTGACTTTATTCTTGAAATGTAATATATACATATGATGCGATGACAAAAGGAAAGAAAATAAAAGAAAATAAATGAAAATTACTACTAGGCCAAAATAGATCAAAAATTTTGAAAAACGTTGAAAAATTAAATTTTCCGATTAAAATGAGGACATATTCATGAAAAAGCCCACTTAACTTCGATAGAAGTCTCCCCTACACTTGATATAAACATTGTCCTCAATGTTTAAGCATGTGGGAGTAAACTCCCCTACACTTAGGACATTGTGCACATAGTTTAAATCTTGCTAAGGAAGAGACAACTAAAGTGATTCTCATTTCAACATTTATCGATAAAATATTGAATCACAAGAGTATAGGATAGAACCGGGAAGATGGGTACACGGGATCGCGGGTCGTCAAATAGCATCAAAAGTGGATCTTTGAAAGATTTTAATCCCTTCACATCATAAGAAACAAGACAACAAACACCTATGTGGCTCCCCTACACTTATTATGAAAAACGGGTAAAAAGGATAGATCATCGGGTTGCCTCCCGAGAAGCGCTTGTTTTTGTTAACCGAGTCACGAGCCTGACTCGACCCCGAATTAAATGGTCCATGGGGGAGCCTCTAATGTAATACCGGGATCAAAAATCTTGTCCTCGGTCCCGGAGGAACATAATAAATGAGAGGTTGTGGGATAGGTCATGAAAGGTAAAACGGTCCGCTCAACATACGAGAAGTATGTGAAGTTATCATCCATGGGAGGTGGGTGGGTAAAGGAATCAAAATGTCATCCCCAAAAGACATATGATTATCACTAAGCAGCAAATCCGTAAAGGTATCAATCATAGAATAATCAATGTCACCTCCCGGGTCAAAGCACTCATCCTGAGAAATGGTCTCAAAAGTATGGGATGAAAAGTACTCGGGGAGGGGAACTTGGGACAATATCCTCATGTATCAAAGTATCAAAAAGAATATCCCCCTCCGTGTCATCATCATCAATACCCGGAGGTATTGAGAGAATGTCGATTTCCTCCATAAATGTGTCATTATTCTCAACAAGAGTAATAGACGGGGGTAAAGACTCGGCAATAGGAGTAGAATTCAACGTTTCAATTCAGCAATAAGAAGATGAACTTTCAATAATTTGTTGCGAAGAATAACATCTTCCACCTCATCTAAAAGACCAAGTTCATTGGTGAACTTCTCGTAAGTCAGAGAGAATAAATCAACATCGTCCTCATCTCCCGGAGGAAATTGAGAAATTTCAAAAGTGAAATTCTCATAGCATGGAAAAAATCATCATTAAGAGCGACCTCGTCTGTAAGCTCCGCAAAAGTCGGTACATCACAAACCTCATCAAAGACTTTGTCGAGACGAAATTCACTAATCTCACTCGATATATCATAATCCTTAGATGTATTTGGGACATCAAGAGTATGAGTAGTAATCTTAGAAGATGGGTTGAGATCAAAAATATCATCCTCGTCATCATCATAATAAAAGGGACGCACAAGAGGCAGAGTATAAGCCTCCATATTCGATATTTGCTCTTGTCTATTTTCCTCTTGTAAATGAGCTTGTAGTCTCTCTAATTCTTCTTGAACTTTAAGAAGTTTATTTAAAATAGTGGCTTGTGGTTCGTCACTCACTACAAAATAGGGTTGATGATTGAGGGAGTATTGTGGGGGCTCAAAATTATGAAAACCGGAATTATAGCACGGATTTGGCTCATAATAATTCATCGGTTGACAATAAGAAGTATCGTGAAGGCCCCCACAATTGTTGCAACACGGGTATTGAGAAAAACCCGGTGCATTTTGCAGATACGGATCATCATATATGGAAGAGGGTGAGATAGTGTAATCATTGGTGTAGAATGAACTGAAGTATGAATTGATCGAAGTGCATGATAAACAGCGTCCAAATCCGCAACTGAGGATATTTTGTCTGCACCATTCGCAGGAACACCATGGACATGATTGACTACCAGACGATGGTATTCCACACCCTACACAATCAACATACGAATCCATTAAGAATTAAACACAATAGAGAAGTAATAAGAATATTTTTGGTGCAAAACTTTTGAAAAGAAATACTTTTTATGATTTTTTAAATGTTTTTGGATTTTTGAAATTTTTGATTTTTATGATTTTTGAAAAATTTTGAAACTTGTGCAAGAAAAATAACGTTCAAAAGTGAACGAATCCCAAAACCCAACGCGTCTCTAACAAAAAACCATTAATCTTCGCGAAAAGAGCCGGCAGCGGCGCCATTTTAATCACTTGTTTTTTATTTGGTGAAATCGGCTCGGCTCTAATCGAAATGACCACGATTAAACGTGCGACTCAGTTGTTCTTGGTGTAAAAAACAAATGTTGTTGATTAACTATTTTAAAATAAAAATGAAAGCTTTAAAGTTATAAACAAAAAATAAAAACGTTTAAAAATAAATGACAAAAGATTAAAACTTGATGAAAAGTAAATTTGAAAATAAACTAAGACAAAACAATTTAAAATTAAACTTAATAAAAAATGGCGGGAAAAATAAAATTTGAAAATAATTCGGAATTAAAAAATCAAACCTAGTTCGGAATATTAAATGCAACCTAAGTCGGAATCCTCAAAATGATCTAATTCGGAATCCACTAGCTACACCTAATCCTGAATATGGGGTTCTATACGTAAGTCAGAATATGTAAATTCCCACCTAATCCGGAATCCATATTCCACACCTTATTCAGAATAATGCTAATACCACTAATTCGAAATACCTGTTTCTAATCTAATCTAGAATAATAATGAGATACTAATCTGGAATTCAGCCTCAAAAATCAATTCCGAATACTAGCTAGCATGCAATCCGGAATCTAGATCTAGTATGTAATTCAGAATGTCTTAGCTACACATAATCCGGAATCCATACAAATAATAAGTCAGAATATTTAGACGACACATAAGTCAGAATAAATTGTTATGATCTAGTTCTGAATAAGGGTTTCTAAATCCGGATAAGATAAAAATAAGCAAAAACAAATAAGCACTTAACCAAAACTTAAACCAAACTAATTTTAAGAAAAAGCTAATAAGCCACAAATCAAAAACTTTAAAAACACTAATTAATCAAAATATTAAAAATAAACTTTTAAAAGATTAAACTATTTAAAACACTTTATTAAAATTAAGAAAATCACAAATCAATTAATAAGAATAATAAGCAATAACAACCAAACACATGAAAAAACAATAAGACAATGGAATAAGCACTCAAATAAGCAAATATGCATAAAGATGAAACAAACTATATGATTAACCAAATCAAACAATAGATTTAAAAACAAGAAAGGTAGAATGAGAATCTTAATACCTTATAAAAAGATTTAAGCTATTTTCTATTATTATAAGTCTTAATTTTTTGCCTCTAACATTTCTTGTTATAGAAAGATTGTTGTCACTTTTATATTCATTGCACAAATAAATTTTATTAACTACAATTCAGTAAAGTTATTAATAGGCTTAATTTCAAAACATCAGTTACACATAACATTAAAGCCCATGTTAATGGGTGTTGGGAATCTAAACTTGTTAGATTCCCTGATCATAGATTTAAACATAATTAGGCTGTTAGATAGTCCCTTGCCTGTGCCTAGGAGGCAGGCAAGTTTCGCAAGACTCACAGAGATCCAAGTCTCTGTGAGCAACCTCAGAGGAGTCCATGTCAGAGACATTGTCAAGGAAGTCAAAGATTACTTGAAGACGTACTCATTGGCTGTGATGGATAACAGCCAAGATGTATCAGGGACTCTGAGGTGTTGAGGGTTAACAGGGGTGGCAATACCCTGTTAACACTCAACACACTTTGGACATGCCATTTGTGTGTTCGATACTATGAAGAAAAAGGAAACTGTTTTTACAACTGTTTCCTTAAAGCATAATGGAAGACTACCAAGAATAGAAGAACATCATGTGACTGATGTGGGAGTTGTAAAAGCTTGTGTAGTCACCATCAAGTACTATTTAGGTCAATATCGTAACACTATAAATAGGATGTGTATCCATGCATTAATGTTTAACACTTTGAGATATTCATAACATTATTGCATTGAACTTAGTGAATCAAACAGCTACGACTGTATTCATAAGTTAGGGTTTATAGTTGTTCAAAGTGTGCACAACACATTGTCATCAAACAGTGTTATCCATAACACTTGTAATTCTTTATTATACAATAATAAGATTACGTTTGAAAAGTAATACCTTGTGTTGATTAAGTTAAGATTAGGGTTTCTAGCATTGATTAGGGACTTTCAATTGGTATCAGAGCGGTGTTTGATATTAAAACCTTCAAGAAACATCGTTCTCAGTTTTATAATCAAGATCCACCATGCCAGAAACATCTAACCCACCACAATCACCTTCCACAAACCCATCTTCACCAAGACTCAACCCTCCTGCCAATGACGATGATCTACCCCAACTTCTTGACTCAAGAGGTGGATCACACGTCACAAGTGTACCAGTCTTTGATGAAGAAGATTTTGCCAGTTGGAAGAGTCAATTTCTTGTGTATCTCGATGGACTTGAACCTTTTCTTCTAGAAATTTTAGAAAATGGTCCTTATATTCCCATGGCGCTTACATCCACTAAAGAAAACCCTCTTCCCAAACCTCTCAAACAATGGACTCCAGCTGATAGAAAATTGGCAAACCAAGATAAACGTCTCAAGAGCATCATAATATCCTGTCTTCCCAAACATATCATGAAGTCTGTCATTCAGTGTCCCACAGCCAAACAAATGTGGACAGACCTCATCCTTGGCCATGAAGGACCCTCTGAAACAAGAGAGACGAAGATTCAGGCACTCAGACTTCAGTTCAATGCCTTCAAGTCTCTTGAAGGTGAAAAGGTTCAGCAAACCTATACAAGGCTGAAGATTCTTCTCAATAACCTAGCAATGAATGACGTCACTATTGGTCAAGCTGAGATCAATGCCACATTTGTCAACAGCCTTCCAAGAAAGTGGCTGAGTATGAATCAGACTCAGAGAGCTAACAACTCAATCAAAAATGACACCCTTGCTCAGCTTTATGGAAAGTATAATTACGAAGAAGGGCTGATTGATACTATTTACAAGTCAGAGACTAAAAGATTTGTGGTCCAAGGAGCATCTTATAAAGCCTTGATCTCTGCAACACATCCTCATGACAGCGATTCTGATGTTGAAGAAGATACCGTAGCAGCCAAGAATTCTTGACAGACCTTAATGTAGAGTTTCATGAAAGAGCCTTACTAGCCAACCAAAGAAGATACTTCAAAAGATCAGGAAGAGTAGGATCAGCGAGTAAACCAACTGACAGGTCAAAAGAAACTTGCTTTGCCTGTGGAAAGCTTGGACATTTTCAAAAAGACTGTCCTTCCACCAAGACATCCTCACCCTCTTATCCATCATCTTCATCCAAACCTTACAAGTTCAAACAACATAACAACTCATCTCATCAATCCAATTCATCAGACACCGAGAAGAAGGATTACAAAAATAAGTACAAGGCACATAAAGCTGAGTTAGAACAAATGAACTTGAAGATTAAAGCTCTGTCCAAGAAGAAGGGTGGTGAGAAAAAGACAGAGAAAGGGTTGGTTGCTGAAACTTATGATTGGAATGATGAGCCACTGACTTCAGATGAAGAAGATACCACCAGAGTCAGGGCTTTCATGGCGATAGCTGAGGATGAACCAGCTGTTGGAAAAGGTGATGCAAGATCAGGACAATGGGTTGACATCATAATGAAAAAGGTACACATGCTTCTATCTATGTCTGATAATGATGAACGTAAGCATGTCCTTGATTACACTATTGTTGATTTACACTTTGTTGAGGAACAAAGAAAGAACCTACTTGATAAGTTTCACTCTGTTAAATCTGAATTGCTAAATGCTAAATCTGAATGTGAAACTCTCAGGCGGGTTAATTTAGAGAAAATATCCCTGCAAAATGAAGTAGCTATATTAACCTTGAAAAACATTGCTTTAAATGATCAAGTCTCTGAATTAAACAAGGTTATTGAAAAATGGTTGTGTGCTAGGTTCACTATATATCAATTGCTTAATGATGAAGTTCCTGCTGACCAAAAAAGGGATATATCTGCTAAGAAAAATAAGCTGAGAATTCTCACCAAACCCAAAGACATTGTCTTCAAATCTACAGAGACAATTCATATGTCAGATGCCACTTTGACTAATGACCGTGTCTCTGAAGATGTGACTGAGTTATCACCTCTGACCAAACTCTCTGGAGTTAAACCTAGTAGTCCCTCTCGAGCTGCTAAGGGTGAACTTAGATCTGATATTGAGAAACCTCCAGCTAAAGTTTTTCATGTGCTTGCTAAAATAACTAGTAAACAAGTAGCTTTTAAGCCTGTTGCTACTAAAGCTGTGAATAAGGTTGACCCTACCACTGAAGATCGCCTGTTGTCTCTAATGAAAGAAGTAGAACTCTTGAAACAACACATTAAGCCTTCCGCTGAATGCTCTACTTGAAATGAACCTAAGTCAGTCCTCGGTGAACCCAAAGGGGAAAGGTTAATCAAACCATATTGCAATATATGTAAAAACTCTCACCATATGACTTTAGATCATGACAGACACATGGCAGCTAAAAGAGCTCAGACACCCTCTAGGGATAGACCACAGAGTTCCAAAAGACAACAGGGAAATTACAAACCTTATCCTCCCTGTAAATTCTGTGGGTTCACAGATCATCACTCAGACGAGTGTGGTGACTTCCCTGGGTGTGATATCTGTGGAAGTATAACCATGAAACAGTGAATTGTCCATCCCAACGCAAGAAGTTCTACAGGAACTCAAGAGTTGCTAATCAGCAATTCAGGGAACCCACTAGAAAGTGGGTTCACCATAGGAACTAACTTGTTTCTATGTATCTGTGCAGAAATATCTCAAGGAATCGGTATGGTATCTAGACAGTGGCTGTTCTAGACACATGACAGGGATTCAACAATACCTGCACATATACTCAAAGGAGCCAGGTCCTAAAGTGGTGTTTGGAGATAATTCTTCAGGTGACACAGAAGGATATGGCTCAGTGAACTGCAATGTGAATGGTCTTAAACACAATCTTATTAGCATCAGCCAATTGTGTGATGTTGACTATAAGGTTTTGTTTACTAAGACTCAGGGAACCATATTCAACAAAAACAATGATGTTGTGCTTATTGCACCTAGATGAAGATATGTTTATGTCATCAACATGGTTGTTTGCTCTGAAGACAGCTCAAATTGTTTTCTTGCTAAAGCCTCTGAAAGTGTCAATTGGCTGTGGCATAAAAGACTGTCTCATCTAAACTTCAAGAACATCAACAAGATAGCCACACAAAACCTGGTTGCTGGTCTACCTTCAGTAATGTTTTCTAAAGACAAGACTTGTTCTGCCTGTGTCAAAGGAAAGCATCACAGGTCTTCATTCAAGACTAGGCAATCATTCTCTATTGACAAGTGCTTACATCTCCTTCACATGGATTTGTTTCGGCCTGTCAAACCTCAGACCATTAATCACAACAAATACACCTTGGTCATAGTTGATGAATTTTCAAGATACACATGGGTGTTCTTCCTCAAAAGGAAAAGTGATGCAGCTGAAACCATGATGTCCTTCATCAGACGGGTTGAAAATATGAATGATGTTAGAGTCAAAGCTCTAAGAAGTGATAATGGTATTGAATTCAAGAATCATCAACTTGAATCTTTTTGTGATGAAAAAGGGATTTCACAGAACTTCTCTTCAGCTGGCACCCCTGAACAAAATGGTGTGGCTGAAAGAAGAAACAGGACTTTGATTGAAGCAGCCAGAACTATGTTGAATGGTGCAGCCTTACCAAAGCAATTTTGGGGAGAAGCTGTTCACACTGCCTGCTAGACACAAAATAGATCAATCATTGTCAAAAGACATGGTAAAACTTCCTATGAAGTTTTCAGAAAAAGATCTCCAGATGTCAGCTATTTTCATGTGTTTGGATGCCCTGTGTTCATTTATAACTACAGGGATAAACTTGGAAAGTTTGATGAAAAAGCTGATGATGGTTTCTTCTTGGGATACTCTCCAACAGCCAAAGCCTTTAGAGTATTCAACATCAGAAGACAAGAAGTAGAAGAAACCTTCCATGTTAGATTCAATGAAGATGATGAAGTGATTCAGAAAACAGGAACAGAGGGTGATGAGATTGATTTTAATGAAAATGTATCTTTTCCAAGTGATGAGTTCACAGAACCAAGACCTACCAGTCATCATCACTCCAACACTCTCACTCCTTATGTCCCTGCCTTTGACCCTCTGTCTACTCACAACATAGAAGTTCCCACCTCTCAGGAACTTGATGAAGAAGAACCACCAACCTCTAGTAGTCCTTCTCCTTCAAATGTTATTGATGACTCACCAATTCTTCAAATACCTGAAGACTCTCCTGCTGATAATGAAGCTGTACCTCTTGATATGGCTGAAGAAGACTCTGACACTGAAGTAGTCTTTCAAGAAAGCCCTCTTAGTCAGCAGGATGAAACTCAAATTGTACCAACTGTGTACTCAGGTGTTCCTTTCCTTGAGTCCCCAGCTCCTCAAAATAAGTGGTCAAGAGATCAACACATTCTTCTTGTCAACATTATTGGGGAACCTGGTCACAACTAGACAGCAAATTCATGACTCAGAGTCTGCCTCAGCCAATGAATGTCTCTTTGCTGAGTTTCTCTCACAAATTGAACCTAAAAGGGTAGCTGAGGCTCTGGTAGAAGAAGGATGGGTAGCTGCTATGCAAGAAGAAATCAATCAGTTCAAAAGGAACAAAGTATGGACACTAGTGCCAGCTCCACTTGGAAAGAATATCACAGGCACTAGATGGATCTATAGAAATAAGATGGATGAAATTGGGAACATCATCAGAAACAAGGCCAGACTGGTGGCACAGGGGTTCTCTCAGACTGAAGGAATTGATTATGATGAAACATTTGCTCCAGTTGCAAGACTTGAAGCCATAAGAATCTTCCTTGCTTATGCTGCTTATATGAACATCACTGTGTATCAGATGGATGTAAAGAGTGCATTCCTCAATGGTGATTTGGCTGAGGAAGTGTATGTTGCACAACCTGAAGGATTTGAGAACAGCGAGTTTCCCAACCATGTGTACAGACTTCACAAGGCCATGTATGGGCTAAAACAAGCTCCAAGAGCATGGAAAAGCACTTCAGGCAGCTGTCAAATCCTAGGAGGAAAATTGGTTGGATGGAGTGCTAAAAAGCAAAACTCTGTGGCTATGTCTTCAGTTGAAGCAGAATATGTCGCTGCAGCTAGCTGTTGTGCTCAGGTGCTCTGGATGAAAAGTCAATTGGCTGACTATGAAATTTTGTATGACAAAGTGCCAATCTTTTGTGACAACACCAGCGCCATTGCCATATCCAACAACCCTGTTCTTCACTCTCGTACCAAACACATTGATATCAGGTATCATTTTATCTGGGATCATATAATGAAGGGAGATATTGAGCTGTATTTTGTTCCCACCGAGCTGCAACTAGCTGATATTTTTACAAAGCCTTTGGCTGAACCTTCGTTCAACAGGCTAGTTGCTGAGCTTGGAATGCTCAATATCTCAAAGCCTGTGGCTTGATATTAAATGTGTTCATTAAATGATTGATTCTATATTAAATGTTTTTCACATGAAACTAGGTAGCTACTTTCCAAGTAAATGCAAAAAACATTCTCAAATATTTAATCATTTATTTTTCGAATAACGAGGAGACAAATTTTTTGAAAGGTCAAGGGACCCACTTGAGCAGTCATTTTCTCACTTTCCATTTAATGCGGTTGAATAACTATTTACGTAATTTGAATATATATATTGTCTCTCCTCTCTTCTCACCCACCACCATTCTCATTTCTCAATCTATTTCTCTCTCTAAGAACTTCTCTCTCTTAACCCATCCTCCATTTTCTTTCACCTTCGACCTCGAATCCATGGCGTTTTCAGTTCCCAAAGCAGCAAATGTTAACTTCGAGATCAACGAAAGCATCCTCGCCTCCAACAACGCCATTGGATGGATAAAGGCTCCCAATAGCACATACTCAGATCTGGTTAATTTCATGCAGAATTGTGACCTAAGTGAAGCCTTAACCAAATCCCCATCCACCTTTTACCAAGAATACCTCAGGGAATTCTGGTATTCTGCTGAAGTAGTTGATGATACGATAACCTTTAGCCTTTCATGCAATGAACACCTATTCGCCTTCTCCCTTAAAGATTTCTCGAGTGTGGCTGGATTGAAACATGGAGATGAATGCCTAAAGATCGTTGATAAGAAGGCTGTCAAAGAAGCCCTGGCCACACTCAAACCCTGCCATGATGTAAACCCTGCCCTTTCACCAGCTGAGGTCCTCTCAAATCTCCCCTGAAGATTAAGTATTTCAGTCCCATGTGGCGTGTCCTCTTCACCCACATTGTTAAATCCCTGGGAGGAATGCAGGGATCCCAAGACCAGATGTCTTTCAACCATCAGGCTATTGCATATGGGCTAATCTGGGGAGCTGATGTTGATGTTGGAAGCATTCTCTTCTCCAACCTTGTAGAACAGCTGAAGGGAAGAAATCAAGTCAGGGAAAAGAATATCTGCTATGTGCGCTTCCTATCTCTGATCTTTGAAAGTCTGCTGGGAGACAACTACCACAACAATGCTTTGACTGCTCTAAAGCCCTACCGCATCACAGGTGCCATATACAAAGAAATAGGAGCTGAAGATGTCCCTGTCACCGCTCATATGATGAATGTGGCCAACCAACTACCAACAGCTAAGAAGCCCTTGCTCCCTTCTTCTGAGAAAGTGAATACTTCTAGTGTGTCTGGCAAGTCTAAGTCTTTGACCGCTGAGCAGCACACTACCAAGTCCAAGGCTTCTTCTGGCCAACAGCCTAAGAAGAAGAAAATCCCCTCTTCTTCCCACACCAAAGCTGTTTCTAAGGACAAGGGAAAGAAGACTGACACCTCCTCTGGTCTAGATACTCATGTGGAATCAGATACATCTGCTGACAAACAACAGGAGTCTAGTGTCTCAAAGTCAGCTGAGACGACAGGAAACCAGCCTAATCCAGCTGATATCTCACAGGTAATCAGTGTACATTTTTAGAGGTTCACAAGCAGCCACTCTCATTTGTCTGTAGGAGAGAGTGGTGAAGTTAGGGTAATCCTCGACCCATAGAAGTCTATCCATACACTTATAACTATTTAAGACTTCTGTACACCCTATCTTTGCACCAGGGAATGATTCATTTGTGTTTATAAAGCACCCCGATGACCCTACACCCTCTAGATAGTATTCAGGCTAACAACAACCTGAATACACTTATGTCTCAACCTTGATCAGCTGTACTTCACACAGCCTCTTGGTTCCCTCCTTAAAAGAGTCCCAAAGGATTTATCCTTTTCAGGGGGAGCTGAATCATCACCCTCAGCTTTCCTAGGGGCAGCGTAACAGGCGACCTTTAACCACATATGTTTCACTCTTAAAAGAGTCCCAAAGGTTTCTTAACCTTTTGGGGGGGGCTGAATGATCACCCTCAACTTTCCTAGGGGCAGCGAATGACGATCCATAAACAACATATGTTTCACAATCAAAAGAGTCCCAAAGGTTTTTAACCTTTTGGGGGGGGCTGAATAATCACACTCAGCTTTCCTAGGGGCAGCAAATGGCGATCATTAACCATATTTTTTTCGCACTTAAAAGAATCCCAAGGATTTATCCTTTGGAGTGGCTGAGTAATCACCCTCAGCCTCTCTGGGACAACGAAATGGCGACCATTCCCCTTATCTTTTTCCATGTTACTAATTAAAACATTTGCAGGCTGAAATTGTACAGCCAGTCACTGAATCCCAGGTACAAAAAGAGAAGGAGACTGATACAATCACTCAAGACAAACCCAATCATGAAGAGCCTCTGTTAATCACTGATGAAGAAATACTAACATTGGAGGATGATGTCTCTGATCTAGAGTCGATGCCTGAAGATGAAATCCCTGAAGGGATGTTTGAGGAGGAGGATGAAGAAGATGAGGAAGATCAGTTATCTGTCTCTCCTCCCAAAGAAATAGTTGTGTCCACACCAGCTGGCGATAAGACTCCTCCTCCCAAGGATGATGTTGTTACTCTAAACTCTGCTACCTCAACGACAACAGTTTTCCAATGCCCAGCCTATGATCCAACAGCGGAGTTTCTCTTGTGTGATCATCCTGCCCAAATTAACTTTGATCTTTTACCAAGGGGGTATGATTATGCTCAGCAAAGCCTCAACATCAAGAATCTTCAGCCTGTTCATCATCAGTCAGACATTGAACGTTTATCAAGGAAGCTGGATGTGATAAAGTCTGAGATGCATAACTTCACTGTTACATTCCCTGGAATCATACAAAAGGCTGTGGCGGAGGCGGTTACTGAGCCAATCAAGGATGGTGCCAGGAAAGGAGTAGCCCAAGGACTCAGTCACCTTTCCACTAGAATGAAGGATGTCATTGACTCAGAAGTCCCTTCCATGTTTCATGAACATGAGCTCACAATGCACAGGCAATTTGATGCTGTTCGCAACAGGCAATACCGTCATGCAAACTTTATTGTCAGTCGCGTTCAGGCCAATACTAATGCAAATGGCAACCTCCTGCTAAAGATTGCAAGGGCTTCAAGGAAAAGGCAACATGGTATGGCTGCCTCTGTTGAACAGATTGCAAGGCATTTTCAGACACGTTCATCCAAGCGTCTGCGTAGCCAGGATGAATGTGAGGGGGAGAAAGAATCAACACTCAACCTTGCATCTGCTAAACAAGGCTCATCATCAGCTGACTCCACCATTACACCTGTTCCTCTCCAAGTCATCACACCTGTTATAATACCTGATGATGAGGATAACACTCAGGGGGAGCAACAGAATCAAGATGGAGCTGACTCATCAAAGTCCCTGGTTTTGGTTAACACCAGCGAGCCTGGGGATGATGATGAACCAGCTGTCAAGAAGCTAAAGTTCACTGTTAGCTCCCTCCCCAAAGCAATTCAAACTCAGGCTCAGACAGCATTTATCAGAAGAGCTGATGTTTTGAAAAACATAAGTGTGGAGTCCTCTGTCTCGAAGAAAGGAAAGGAGATACTTTTGGTTGACACAGACACCAAACTCAAGAAGATAGTTGCGATGCTCGAGACATGAGGATCCACCACAGACCTTTCCCAATTCTCAACCTTTACAACTTCCAATGGGATTCCTTTAACCCCTGAGGAAATAAAGAAACAGGCTGAGGAATTCAAGAGATTAAATGAACTCAAGACAGCCAAAGAATTGATGAAGCTACTCTGAGGAAGATGACACCACCTGAAAGAGAAAAGCAAAAACAAAAACAAAGGTTGAGGGAAATGGAAACAAAACGCGCTAAGGCACTAAGGAAAGTCAAAGCTGACTATGATGCCTGCGTTAACAACAGATATGCCCCTAGCAAGATAACCAAGTTCAAATACACCATTCATAAATCCACAAACACCCCACGGATGATCTTATGGAGGGATAACCAACCAGGAAATATGAATGTGTTTGATAATTTTAGGCTAAAGACACTTGGGTTATCAGAATGGTTCGAACTTGAAGCCTTAGCTGCCAAAAGAAATGGACAGGCTAATTTTCTTCTGCTGAAGACTATTAAGGCCAAGTTTACCTGGATCAAAGAAACAGCTGCCAAACTCAAGATTGATCCCCCACCATAGCTTTTTGAACAAGAACCCCCAAAGACTGGCAACAAAAGAAGAAGAATTTCTCAACTTGTTAACGAAACTTTTGTTACTGATGATGTTCAAGTGGATGGTATGCACAGGTATTTGATCCTTCCTAATGGTATTGTTGGCCAGTTGATGGTCAGACATACACAGAGCCTGAAAGAGGAATGGCATTCATGAACAGGGCTTGCCAGTATGCATTTCAATGAGAAGATGAGATGTGCTTAGCTTCAACAATTCAGCTAATTTGTCACAAGAAGTCACTCAAGATCAACACAGAGTATTCCAAGAAGTTTGCAAAGACTTTGCAGGATGAACTAGGTAACAGATTGGACTTGGCTGAAGCTGAAGAAAGGATTAAAAATGATGACTATTGAAGATGTTCACAGCCCATTTTTACCTTCACCTTTTATTTTACTTATGTAATGTACTTGTAATTTTTCTTTAAGTATTAATAAAATAATGAGGTATGTTTGTTTAGATCTGTTATGAGTAAGAAGAAGCTGTTAACTCACTTACCTTAACTTAGTTAGATCTAGCAATATTTATGTTTAAATAGGGGGAGATTGTTGGGAATCTAAACTTGTTAGATTCCCTGATCATAGATTTAAACATAATTAGGCTGTTAGATAGTCCCTTGCCTGTGCCTAGGAGGCGGGCAAGTTTCGCAAGACTCATAGAGATCCAAGTCTCTGTGAGCAACCTCAGAGGAGTCCATGTCAGAGACATTGTCAAGGAAGTCAAAGATTACTTGAAGACATACTCATTGGCTGTGATGGATAACAGCCAAGATGTATCAGGGACTCTGAGGGGTTGAGGGTTAACAGGGGTGGCAATACCCTATTAACACTCAACACACTTTGGACATGCCATTTGTGTGTTCGAGACTATGAAGAAAAAGGAAACTGTTTTTACAACTATATCCTTAAAGCATAATGGAAGACTACCAAGAATAGAAGGACATCATGTGACTGATGTGGGAACTTGTAAAAGCTTGTGTAGTCACCATCAAGTACTATTTAGGTCAATCTCGTAACACTATAAATAGGATGTGTATCCATGCATTAATGTTTAACACTTTGAGATATTCATAACATTATTGCATTGAACTTAGTGAATCAAACAACTACGACTGTATTCATAAGTTAGGGTTTATAGTTGTTCAAAGTGTGCACAACACATTGTCATCAAACGGTGTTATCCATAACACTTGTAATTCTTTATTATACAATAATAAGATTACGTTTGAAAAGTAATACCTTGTGTTGATTAAGTTAAGATTAGGGTTTCTAGCATTGATTAGGGACTTTCAATGGGCCCATTTTCTAACGTCTGTCCAATATATATATATATATATATATATATATATATATATATATATATATACTAGCGTCGTAACCCGCCCAACGGGCGGGGTCGCTTTTTTTCTTGTTTTGAAGGGTTTATGATTCGTGTATTTACTTTCTTGAATTATTAATTTAAACTTTAGTATATTTTAGTTT